>VZUI01062647.1:0-17480 GCA_013401135.1 Cettia cetti | reverse complement strand
GCGTTGCCACGGACGCCGCGGCGGCGCCGGCGCGTGACGCAAGGCGCGCGGTGATGACGTCAAGAGGCCTCCACGTCGCCGGGGCAGCCAAGATGGCGGCGGCGGAGGGGAGCGGGGCGGGGGGGACCCTGGTGAGTGCGGCCGGGAGGGCTCTGTGGGGGAGCTGGCGGCGGCCAGGAGGGGAACCGGGGAGGCGGGACTGCGGGCGGGCCGGGGGCGTTCGGGCTTCCCTCTCGCCCTGAGCAGGGCCAGGCAGTCGGTCAGGTGCCGGGCAAAGGCGGAGCGGGGTCTGGTGGCCTGGGCGGGCGGCGGCTCCGGAGGGCGAGGACGGGGAAAGGGGCCGAGGACTGGGGCGAGGAAGGCGACAGCAAAAGAAGACAAGACAGCGGACAGGGTCAGGCGCAGGGCTGGGGAGCCGCCCGCCTCCCTCTGTGTTTTCCCTGCCCTCCCTGTCCTGCCTGCCCCAGCGTTTGCCGTAGAACCGGTCGGGCTGTGCCGTGTTTGCCTTCCCCTCCGGGCACCACCGAGCCTTCCTCGCCCGCAGGCGGGGAGGGCATCAGCCCGGTTATGCCTGGTTCCTGAGCAGCCGCGGTGTGTGCCCGGGCCGGCGATGGCCGTGCAGCTCCCCGGGGCTGTTACATGCGGGTGCTCGGGCGGTGGTGCGGCTGTGCAGCCCTCAGGCATCACCTCCCTTAAAACACAGCTTTTTACTTCTTTCAGTTACTGCTGCAGGAGCAGAGCACAGGGGGCGGGTTCTGGGGGTGACAGGGGACAGGCTCTCACACACCTGCTCAGCTCTTCAGGCCGTGATCTGCTCACATCGGGCAGCGACAGCCCGGCCCTGCTGCAGAACCTTTTATTCATTGTATCCCTGAATTCTGAGCAGCTCTGTCCATCCCCAGCCCATCTGAAAGTGCACACGAACACGTTTGTGTTTCTTCCTAAAGGTTTGTACCCATTCAGTTCCCAGGTCTGGCAGATGTGTCCATATCCCAGGATATTCCAGTGGAAGGGGAGATCACTGTCCCTGTGGGATCTCAGTCTCCTGATGAGGATTACTCCACACTGGATGAGCCAGTCAAGGACACAATTGTGAGTCTGAGCCTGTGGCTGGGGTAAAACTCAGATTTTTCTGGTGCTTTTGGCAGCTGTTATGCAGAACCTGTGTTTTTGCACAGCTCTGCTCAACCTGTACTTCAGTGGGGATTGTTTTAGACCTCATCATGTAAAACAAATTCCTGTGGGTCAAAAAGTGTCTGAATTGTAGTCCAAAGTTTCTCTGTGATCCTGAAATTAATGTGAGGGCAGAGTGGGAGCTTGTGAGAAACTGTGCTACCTGAAAGTATTTTTCATTTGTTCTCTTTTCCTAGAGGAACAAACAAATAGTTGGTTATATTCTGGTGTTATTAAAAGATACAATGTTGTGGTTGTTAAAGAAAAGGATGTGATGCTGTGGTTGCTAAGGAGTGTAGGAAGAGTAGTTGTTTGTTGCAGAGGATGCTACAGAACTTCCTGGGTTGGATCCTCTCCTGATTTGCCCTCTATGTTCCTTTACTTCTGTCTCTTTGCTTTAGCTGGGAGCTGTAGTTTTTGTGAGGGGAATAAATGGAAGTTTTTTGTGTTTGTTTCAGATGAGGGACCTGAAGGCCGTTGGGAAGAAGTTTGTCCATGTCATGTATCCCAGGAAGAGCAGCGCGCTCCTCAGGGACTGTACGTGCTGGGGCCTTCTTGATCTCCAGAGGAGAGGCAGAATCCAGCAGGACAGGGATTCAGGAGTGCTGAGCATCCTGAGCAGCAGAGTTGACAGCCAGGGTGTCACCAGGGCTCTGTGACAGGGTGGCATGGGCCAGGATGGGTGGAACTGGGACCTTTGGCCACTGGTGGGTCTTAAATGAATCTTGTTATAGATCATGGTGTAAGATGCTGAGTAAGAAAATTGTAAAGCAGTGAGATGTGAAAAGTGGCACCTTGGGATTTGGGCAAGGGCCTCTGTCATTCCTAGAAAAGCAGAACTGAGATGGCTCTGTGTCTTTTGTGATGTGTTTTTTCTCTCCCTGCAGGGGATCTGTGGGGCCCATTGGTGCTGTGTGTCTCCCTGGCTCTGTGAGTATTCCAGGGGAATTTGGGATTTTGTAGCCCTGTGCATGAGGGAAATGAGACATTAACAATTACTAATTATTGCATTAAGATCAATTTCATCTGATAGTTCTCTGTCTTGTGCAAGCACTGCTTGGTTTGGTTCCTTAGTTTGTGACACTGCAAGCCCATTAGAACTTCCTGTCCCTAAATTTAGGACTTAAGGATGACCTTTTCCTGGTCCCCTGGCCTGGGAATGATTTTACTGAAGGTGTCTCAAGTTGTCCTGATTCAGCTGTGGTGCCTGCATCCTGTAGTTATTCCAAGGTTTCTCTAAGGCTGGTTTGTTCAATCACACACTACTCTGCTGCTCTCAGAACAGGGAAACAAATGGACAGAAATCACCTCAGTTGAGCCACAACCATTTTCCTTTCCTTTCCAAAGCTGAAGTTACAATGAAAATATAAAATGGTTGAAAAACTACGTCCCTGCAGCATACTGGGGGTCAGTGTTGCTGCTCCTGCTCTGGCACCTACTCCAGTGTGGGAAAACTCCATCAGTGCTGATGCCTCCATCTGTCTGTTCCCCACGGCAGCTGTTTCTCCCTGTTCCCCACTCCAGGATGCTGCAGGGTGGCTCTGCAGACAGCAAGGATGATGGAGGGCCCCAGTTTGCCGAGGTCTTTGTCATCATCTGGTTTGGGGCCGTTGTCATCACGCTCAATTCGAAGCTGCTGGGAGGGACCATGTGAGTGCCGGTTTGTCCCGTGGCAGTTCTGGTGCTCCTGTGCACGGAGCTGTGCCCTGACTGCTGTTTCCCTCTTGCTGTCTCCCTGTGCAGCTCCTTCTTCCAGAGCCTGTGTGTGCTGGGGTACTGCGTGATGCCGCTGACGGTGGCCATGCTGGTGTGCAGGCTGGTGCTGCTGGCGGGCGGGGGCACCGTCAGCTTCATCATCCGCCTCATCGTGGTGGGGGCCATGTTCGGCTGGTCCACCTTGGGTGAGTCCCTCACCTCTGCTTGGGGAGCTTGATCCGTGCTCATTCCCTCAGGAAAAAACAAGGGATGCTCTAGTCTAAGGTGTCCCTGGGCTGCTGAAGGGCTGTAGAAATTGTTCTTCCAGTTCTTGAGCTGGCAGAGGTTCTGCCTCTGTTTCTGGTGATTTCCATGGTCGTATGCAAATTCTCTTGGGTAGCAGGATTATGATTGTGTTAAACTCTGTGAGACTGTTTGGTGGTTTGTTCTGTGATTATATGGTAAATACTATTAGAAAATGCTGATTTTATAGAGGTGCATTTGCACGATTTCTCCTGTTCTTTATCCGTGAGTCTGGCTCTCATTGTACAGTGTTAATCAGCATTTATGGCCAGGCTGGTCAGGGTTTGGAGCAACCTGGGCTAGTGCAAGGTGTCCTTGGCTGTGGCAGGGGTTGAAACTGGACGTCCCTTCCAATCTAAACCAAGCTGTGATTCCATGATTCCATGGCATTCCATTGTCATTCTGTATGACAAAGGAAGCTGCACTTGGTGATTACCAAACCAAGCCTGTTGGTTTGAGCAGTGGTTTCTTTTTCAACACAATGGCAGTGCAGATCCTCACTGCAGTTTGCTCCATGCAGTGAGGGCTGTGAGGGTTCTGCTGCTCCTGCTCCACGTGTTTTGTGTCTCCACAGCATCCACAGCGTTCCTGGCAGACAGCCAGCCCCCCAACCGCAAGGCACTGGTCGTGTACCCCATCTTCCTCTTCTACTTTGTCATCAGCTGGATGATCCTGACCTTCACTCCCCAGTGAGCACCATCCCGAGGGACTGGTACACAGACTGGACTTTTTCATGGACGCTGCAGTGAATCCTTGGCTTTATCTCTTTCTAATTTATATATAGGGATACTGTAAAGAGGCAGGTTATGGGATAAAGCCAGAGAGCTGCAAAAAGTGCTCATTTGTGTGTCCCTCTTTGTGAAAGATACTGAGGTCCAGCTGCTGAGGGGTTTATTTAGTCCTGTTCTGTACTGGTGTTAAATAAACAACGCCCACTGGGACAGGGATTGTTCCATCTGAGGAGAGAGCGGGAGATCCTGGATTTTCAAGCTGTTGAGAGATGAAGTTCTCACAACTTGGCAGATTTCTTGCCTGTGCTTGGATTCTCACTGAAGATAAAAATGCCTTATCAAACCATAGAACTTCACTGCAATGATGTGTGGAGAGGAAAGAGACGTGTCTGACTCCTTTTCATTCCCTTGTAGAGTGGTGGGATGCACAGCCAGGGAATTGAGGGACTGGGGCTTTCCCAGGAAAGGAGAGTTCAGTCAAAACTCAGTTGGGTCCCTTTGCAGGGAATTGTAGGTGGTGGCAGGGAGTTGATTTTGTCCATCTCTTCATGTGGGAGGAAAGAGGTGGCACCAGCTTGGTGCCTTCAGCACTGCATCCATGAGGGGACTGGGCACACTTCAAGTTACAGTCCTATGACCAGATCAAAGCTCAGAGTCCTGCAGAAATGCTGAGACTGCTTTGTAGCAGGGGATTGGGCTCTCACTCTGCATTTGGGAAGTGAAAATTCCTTGGAAAGTACCATGAATGTGTATGTATGATAAAAACAAGGGGTTCTGTGCAGGAAATTGAGGTTTTGCTGCACAGGCTGTTTGGGTCTGAAAAATCATATCAGGGCTTGGGCCCCTAAGTGTTAAAACAGGTTGAAGGAGGGGAAGTAAATGGTACCAGAGATGTTGGAAGCAGGATGTGAATTCTGCACTCACCTGCCTCTACCTCTGTTCCTTTGGTTGTTCACGGGGGCAGCAAAGAAATGCGTACAAATGTGCATTTTGTTCCCTTGTACTTCCCATGAGATGTCAGACACTGTTCTGTGGTTTGTTTTGTGGGGTTTTAATTTTGCTCAATACTTTAATAGAAGGGAGGGGGCTCCTCCAGTCACTGCAGGTTCATTGTGTACCTTTCCTAGGTACAGGTGTGCAAGACTCAGGTGTCTTTTGGCACAGACACTGGGAGCTGGGACCTGCTTTTGGAAACTACAGCAATGATTCCTGTTGTCTGTTGTTCTCAGTCAGCAATCCATGAAATACCTGGGGTGAAAAAGCTGCTGTAAAATGTTCTTTTTCCTACATTTGTGCAGATAGACTGAAACTGAGGTCTGAGTTGTGAATGTGCCGAGTTTCTAGTTACACATGCAAGAGCAATCTGTGCTGTAAACACTGGCGATGGGTGGGGGTTGGGATGGAAATTGCTGAGTTTCAGATTAAAAGTGCATTTTTGCATTTGTGTATAATGAGCTGCTGTGTGTGGCAGGGCCTGGCTGTGACACCAAGGAGCTGGAGGGGAGCTGTGGTGGCTTGTAGACGTGGGAACCATGGAAAGAGAAATTTTTAAGCTTCTATTAAATTATTGCTGGTATGGAATGTGGTTTTTCTTTTTAAGTGTGCAGTTTTTCTTTCATTTAAATATTAGTGTAGCGTTTTGAAGCTGAAAAGAAGCATTGAAGGGAAGTGGATGGTAAAGCTGTTGATGGCTATGGTGGGATTCCTTGAGCCAAATCTTTCTGTCCTATAAGAATTTAACCATAATTTCAAAGAAGTCCTTGGATTCTCTCTGGGTCTTGTGACTTGAGCTGCGGTTCTCTCTGAAGGATAATTGGAGTAGCATTTAATTGATCCAGTAATATTCTGAAATCTTTTACATGACTTCAAAAAGCCCAAACTGGGGTTTGTTCCATAGCCACCCCCAGAGGTCCTGCAGAGCCCCTGCTGTGACAGAACCAGTCAGCCCTTGGCGAGAGAGTGGTCCCAAAGCCAACAGGACATGGGCACATTAAACACAACCAAACCATTTTGGTTCAGGGAAACAAAATGCCTGGAGCTTGTTTGATATTTACAGATGCCCAGAATTAATGCAGCTGATTGGTAGTCCCTTGAAGTGCTGGTGTCACCTGCGAGCACTGAGTGCTCCCTGAATGTCCCTCATCCTGTCCAGCCAGGTGTGCACATCCCTCCCAAGGGCCCTGCAGGGGAGTGATCCCCGTCACCATAACAGAGAGGTTTGATTTGTGCTGGAAATGTCTGTGGTAAGAACTGCTGTGCTTTCCAAGGGAAAAGGCCTTTCCTTCTTGTTTAAAGCTGCTGGGGATGGGCAACAAGGAGAAGCAGCTGTGTTGCCTATAATGGAGTGTTTGAACTGCTCTTCAGGGAGATGGCTGATGTTCCAATGCGCAAACCAGGCTGTCTTTCCTACTAGGATTTTTTTTAAATAGTGTTAATCAACAGAAGTTGTTGTGTATGTTTAATTTCGATCTTTTAATACCAATAAAAAGGAAAAGAATTTATTTGTTTTAACTTGGAAAAATTCAAACAGGTGGAAAGTCACATGGGCAATGTGACATGTGGATGGAAGCTCTGTGCTCTCTGTACCTGTGGCACCTGCAGTAGCAGCAGCTCCCCTGGCCTGGCCGGAGCAGGAGGGGGGAAGCTCCCCAGTCCCTACCCTGGTGTCCCCTGAGTCACACGGGGAACAGGATTCCTGGGCCACACATGCCAGAGCCCCTGATGCTGAGCTGGGACATCGCCCTGCCCAGGCTCGGGTCCTGCTGGTGCTCACAGACTGCTCAGGGAAGGAGCAGTGGTGCTGGTGTAGCCCAAAATCGGGGTTCCAGTGGCTTCGGGGCTGGGAGATCTCAGGAGCCACCCAAGGGACCTGCGTGTGCCTCAGCGGTGCTGGCCAGGGATCACCGGGGTCTGAACGAGGAGGGGCAGTGGGGGAAACCTGGTAGGAAAGGGCCTGATAGGTGCATGAGTATTAAGGCCCATCCTTGAGTGGCTAATGAACCGATGGCAATTAAAACCTATCCCCGAGCCACGCCACGATCTGAGATGGTGGCCAGGAAGGAGTTTGTCCGTGCTTTCGCGCTGTGCTGCGGGCTGACAAGGAGGACATCAGTGACGCGACCCTGCCTCGGGAGCCCTGGCCCGGAGCTGGTGGCAGCAGGGACACACACACTGCCCCTGTGCCGAGCATGGGCTGCGGGGCTGGGGAAAGCCACCGTGGCCCGGTGGTCACCAGAGGGCGGCAGGACCGCGCCGTCCCTGGCAGACTTTTGCAGCTTCGTTGTCACCTCCCCGTGGTTCTGGGGAGCACAGCCGGGATGCTCCGTCCCGCAGCCAGGACCGGGCCCGCAGGCAGCCCCGAGAGATGAAGTGTGAGCTGCTAGCCACAGTCACCACCACCAGCCACCAGCTCGGGCTCTGGTGCCTCCCCTGGCCCTGCTGCGGTGTTTCTGCCTGCTCGGGGCAAGAAGACACTTTTATTCAACAAGGAGAATTTAAAACAAAAACAAAACCAAAGACGACTTATCAGTCCTGGAAATGTAATTGTTCTGCTCAAAAGAGCAGCTCTGGCCTTTGTAGTTACACTTTTTTTTGATAAAGCTCGAATTTAGCATTTTTGTCCCCCAAGCGAATCTTTTAAGGAAAATATTCTGCATGCTGAATTGTACCCTAGGGCAAATAAATGGGGCAGGTGACGGTGGAAGGAAGGACTTACCCAGTAAAATCAGGAAGTAACCCTGTAAGTGCAGCTGTTGACAGCTGAGACTGTGGACCTGACCTTTGGTTTTCCTGGCAAGAGAAACCAGGTGACATGGCTGCAAGAACTGGAAGTCAGGCTGGAGGCTTCTGAATCTCCACATTGCAGGTACTCAATGCAAGGGCAGTGACAGTGGGACGGGACAGGCTGTGTCCAGCACAGAGGGTTGCTCAGTGGAGGTGTCAGGGAGAGTCACCAAGGGCAGGTGTGACAGCCCACCACTGGGGCAGCTGCGGGGACAGACACAAAGATCACTGCATTGCTCAGCTGTCACCTTGTCAGGGGGCAGTGCCTGTGCTGGGCAGCTCAGAGTCTCTGGGAGACAAGAGCGAAGGTTTGCTCTACATATTCTGAATTCTAGTTGGAATAAAAACCCAGTAATATGTGCACTTCCTGATGTGGGAAAGACGGGTTTGACGTTTCTGCCCCAGTTACCCTCTGAACCTTGTCCCCTCTGCCCACGTTTCAGGGAAGGGAACAGGGCAAGTTTTCTGGAGTGCCACGGCTTCCCCATGCCTGGTAGTTCGTTGTATCTGCACTTGGAGCCCTCTGTGTCTGAGCAGCTGCTGTTTGTGCT
Organism: Cettia cetti; assembly: GCA_013401135.1. Taxonomy (NCBI): domain Eukaryota; kingdom Metazoa; phylum Chordata; class Aves; order Passeriformes; family Sylviidae; genus Cettia; species Cettia cetti. The sequence goes on along the minus strand of VZUI01062647.1, from coordinate 9,244 downwards.
GCTGGTGGAAGCAAGGGAGGGACAGTGGGGCAGTGGGCAGGCAGGATCCTGCCACCTGGGAACTCTGTTCTTCCCTGCTGTGCCCAGGAGGGGACAGAGTGACTCCCTGCCTCAGCCAAACTTCCCCTGCCTGTGCAGAAGCCCCAGCTCCTCCCAGGAGTCTGAAACAGACTTCAGAGAGCACCTGAAATCTATCCCAAAAAGCCCCCTCCAAACCCCCAGCGCTGCATTGCCGGCAGAGACAAGGGCACTATGTGAAGCACACCCTCCTCTGAAAGTGTAGAGGGAGTTTGGTATTTTAAGAGAGAAATGAAGAGTACAAACCCAGCTGGCCGAGTTGTAACTGTGGGTCTGCGTGCCCTGGTGAGGACAGCATGGAGGTTCTAAGAGTAAGGACTGTGACACCCCTTTCTAATCAAATGGAGTGGAAAGGGAAATGAGGAAAAGTGAAATAAATGTAGTCTCCTGTGTGGTTCTTGCTAATGAGTTATGGTTTTGCATTGGCAGCTTTGCCAGGGACGGCGAGGGCTCCATCCATGGACGATGGAGCCAAGGAGTGCTGAGCACCAAGCAAAGCCACCAGCATCTCCAGGCCAGCAGGATGAGCTCCCCATCACTCCATGTTCTTCCTCACCAGCTGAAGATGAGGAAGGTGTCTATGGCTTCCTCTGTCCGAGGAGCAGAGTGTGCAGTCCTGAGGATGAGCCTGGTTATGAGCTGATCCATGACAAATCCTTGCTGTTCCTCTGGGGATCTTTTCCCAGGAGAACCAGGAGGCACCAATCAAGATTTATCAGCCTCCCCCAGGGAACTGCAGGGCACAGCAGGGATGCCACAGGCCACAGTAAATTTTTTAGCAGCAGTGAAGCTTTGGCCTTTGACAAACATTCCCAGACAAAGCCTGGGCACAACGAAACAGATCAGGTGGGGCTGCTTGGGGCAGACCTGGGGAGAGACCACAATGCCCTAGACTGCAAGGAAGATGAGGTTAATGCCTTCTCTGTGTCTCCTGGGGAAGTGAAGACATGCCCTGGACATCTGGTAAGTGTTCCACATGGTGGCTGTGGGTGCCCCATTCCCTGGTCCCTAGAGGTGCCCAGCTGGTCCTGAGGTTGGGATGCTCTGGCAGACACAGAGGCTTTGTCTTCTCTTTTACTCTAAACTCCTGGTTCAGGCTGCTGATATGCAATTAAAATACAGTGTGTTAAGTTGCCTTCGTGTCCTTTATCAGTTGATTCTACTACCCTGAGAGGTTTCTGCTCAAGCAGGAACACGATTTCTGTTCATGCTAGGGTGATGGCCAGGCAGGGCAGGGAGTGTGTCAGGGGTTGAGGGCAGAAGGGGATCCTCCAAAGCCCTGCAGACAGGACAAGCCTCCCTGGCCAGGGGAATTGGCACTGGCTGTTTTTTCTCCTGTGTTTGGTCTGGGCATTGTGGGCTTTTCTCTCAGCTCCTCTGTGCCTGTGGGCCCACAGGCTCCTGGCTGGGCTCCCTCACTGCAGTGTCTGTGTTCCTTGTGCAATCTGTATGTCTGTCAGGTCCCAATGACATCTCTGTACCCCTCTGAGTGTCTGTGCTTACAAGAACCTCGTGTGAGCATAGTGGCCCTGAGAACGTCTGGTCCTGGTTATTTTGGTTGCAGAGAGCTCCAGGCTCCAGAGTCCTTGGGGCAGAGTAGCTGTGGGGGCCAATGGAACCATTTGAGCAGCCTGGTCCCCATGGTGCTTCTCTATCCCTATCTCTGTTGTGCTTCCCACAGCTGCTGCTGCAAGGCAGAAGCCTGATAAGCTCCTTGATATCTACAGGAGAAAGGCAAAGGGTGAATTTCAGAGCTCAGCAAGAACTGCTGGATTTCACCAGGATTGTGTTTTCTGGTTCTTTTCAAGTCTTTTTCCGGTGTTTTGTGTCACTGTCTCAGGATCATAAACAGAACATGCAATTATTTATCCTGGGCACTGATTTAAATCCTTCCTCTCCCCATAACTCAGCCCTCCCTTAGCAAAACCCACGGGGTTGAGGTCTGGGCTGGGGCTCTTGCCTCTTCTTTCTCAGGGCTTTGGAATTCTTCCCAGCAGCAGGAAGAGAAACCTGAGGCAGCCCAGCACAGGGTGTGGGGACAGCCCGCTCTGCACCCTGCCTGCAGCCAGGATCTGTCCCCAAAAAACCTCTTCTACCTCTTGATTCCCTTAGGAGTGGGGGAGCACGTGGCTGCAGCTCAGCCCTGTGGCACGGGGCTGGGAGCAGGATCCCTCTCCAGGACAAGCCTGGCAGCCCCCATGGCCGTGGGGGGTGAAAAGAATTCACTGTCACATAATGAGGCTTTGTGTGTGTGAGGGTTGGCATAAAGAGTTTTCTGAAGCTGCCTCACAGCCTTTCCTGGCGTCCCCAAAGAAGGCTGGCAGTGGCACGTGGCTCCTGTCCAGCCTGGAAATATCCTGGGGTGTGGTGCCCAGGGGCATGGGCTGGGCACTTGGTGTCTCTGAGCACGGAATGTCTCTCCTTGTCCATGCCTGAAGGAAAGGACATCTTTGGGAAATGGTTTTGACTGAACAGGTTTCAAGGGAAGATGTGCCTGATGCTGTCCCTGCCAGCCCCCACTGCTGCTGCCTGCCTGTGCCCTGAGCCCCCTCAGCTTTGCAGTGCTCTGCGCTTGGAGTGCCCACAAGACCAGCCTGGCTCTGGTGGGGTTTGACAACAACCCCAGGCTCCTGAGGGCAACTAGGGAGGGTCTCCTACCACTGGTCTCTGCACTGTGGTGGAGCCACAGTCATGGTGGCAATCCTCCAGAGACCCCAGGGAGCTGGAGTGTGACAAACTGGGCACTGGTGGGCTTGCAAAAGCCCCTGGATCCTGTCACATCCATGCTCCCACCTGCTTTGGGGCTGCATGAGTGGAGCTATCAGGGGGTTTGATTGTTGGCACTCAGGAGCTGTCAGATTCCCCATCCTGTGTTGTTGTCCTAATGCCACTTCCCCAGATCTGCCCTAGAGGCTGCACTGGACAGGGTTTACCTGTGGATTTGGGTGTGGAAAGTTGGTATATGATTGACCCAACCCTCCATGAGTGAGAGGAGGCTGGTGTGAATTCATGCCAGGGATTCAGCTTGCAGACACCTGCCTTCGCAGGGAGCCAGCACTGCACCTGACAAGATTCCTCTGTCCTGGGAGTTAATCCCAACCCTTGGCCAGAATTAGAGCTAGGATCCTCCCCAGACAGCAGCTGTCACCAGAACTATGTGCAAAAATACCCAAGTAGCTCAGATGCAGTTTATTAAATGTCATTTCATTGTGCCAGCCAGTGAAGAAGGTGTCCCTGCCACCTCTGGTTGTTTTTTAGCTGCTGAGTGTCCTGTCAGTGGCAGGTACCAGGGGTGACTGTGTGAGTACACAGGTGTGCTGCCAGCCTCCCCCGTGCTGTGCTCGGGCTTTTTGCCTCCCTGCTCCAGCTAATAATAAGAGCTGTTGCAATTCCTTGGGCTGCTCTGGTGCCTGCCTTGGGGGCAGGGGATTAATGTCTCAGGATTAATGTCCCAGCCAGGCTCCAGCAGCTCAGTGCTATTCCCAGGGGGTAGGAAAAAATGCCTGGTGAATGTTCTGCTTATGGCCCCTTTTGTACTTAAAAATGCAGCCTGATTTATACTTCTTGTTTTGACAAAGGCATCTTGAAGAGAACTAGGAGCAGTAACAGCAAGTTTCTGCTGGAGTTCGGTCCTGCATGGCAGTCTCTGTAGACGCCCCCAGACAGTAACTCTTGGGTGCATGGATACAAATAGAGTTAAAATTGAATGGGAATACAGCTCTCCAAAAACCTCAGTTTCCTTCTGTATCACTTGTGTCTGTTTGTAATTTGCATATCTTGTCTGTAGTATATCAAAAATATCATCATATCAGTTATGCTCTTTAAAGTGCATTTTAATAGGGCCATGCTGAGCACAGTTCCAGGCCCCTGTTGAACCCCTCAATCTTTCTGGCTCTGGGAATTGGGGCAGGAGCAGCCCCCCCCACTGCCCAGCTGGTGCAGCAGAAATTCCCCAAAAGTATCACGGACTGTTTGGTTTGGTTTGGTTTGGTTTCTTTTTTTTTTTCAGTGAAACTGGGAGGTTTTGCCAGTCTGTGAGGATTAGTCAGCTGCAAAGTTTGTTTGGTTTTGTGTGTGTGCTAAATCAGTCGGTGTTTGTGAATTCTCTCACTGGTGTTTGCAAACTGGAGCATCCTGTGTGGGGAAATGCACAGCTCTGTCTCTGCCAGGACCCCTCTGGGGACAGGGAGTGCAGGGGGCTTCCTGCAGCCCTGGCTGAGGCCACAACCCCTTGGCTTGTCTCTGGGAGTCCAGTGCTCATCTGGGCTAAGCAAAAGCGTCACTGGCTTTGGAGGGTGAAGCTTCAGCAGGACTCAAGGGCCACCAGTGCTGGGAGGGGGGACATGCCACTGTGCTGCCTCAGCACTCGGGAAGGGGCATTCTGGGGGGATGCCATGGGCTGTGGAATGGGGGGATTGATGCCGGGGTACTGCCCTGCTCGCCCGAGCGCTTCCTTCTGCCGCAGGAGCTGCACGTGGGGATTAAGTAATTGCCTAATTGTCCGTCCCAGAGAGAAGCTTTCCCTCAGCGCCGGAGGTGCTGTGCAGCCTGTGGCTTGCGCGGCAACGCCGACAGCTCCGTGTGTCCTGCACCCTCGCAGGCAGTGTCCATGCCCTGCACATCCCACCTGTGAGCCATTTAGAGACTGGAGCACCTCGGATTTATTTTAAATGAGACACTTCTTAACGGAGAAGCAGTGGTGGCAAGAGGGCAGGGGGCTCACTGGTGACATGGAGCAGCTGAGGGACTGCGGGGAGCTGGGGAATGTCTTCTGCTGCCCTTGGGCATTCACTTCTCTCAGCTGGCTTCTTGTGGTCCGGTCGTGGTGGTGCCTCGTTGGTGGCAGCAGAGACCAGGTGGCACCGAGGTCTGAGCAGGGGTGGCCCCACAGTGGAGCCCCAGTCCTGGGGAGCCGTGGGGTCCCATGGGGTTCTGTGCGCTGGCCCTTCCCGGGCACAGCCTCGCAGCCCCTCGCTCGGGGGGTGTTCAGCCCCCTCCTTGCCCTCTCTACCTCCCCGCTGCAGCTCTCGGGGGTTGCAGATTCCTCGTGTTCTCCCTCCCGCCGTCCCTCTCTCACCGCCCTCGTGGTGTCACAGCCCCAGCACCGCCAGCACCCGCCCCGTGTCCGGCATCGGGAGAAGAAAAGGGTCCCTGTTCCCGCTATGCTAATGGGAAAACGCCAGCTCGGCGGGAGCTGCGCCCTTCCCAGCCTCGGGAAATGCCTGTTCACGGCAGAAAGTGGAAAATCCCCGTGTGCCGCCGGTCCGGGGCTGGGCTGGCCGAGGGGAGCCCCCCTCTCACAGCCCTGCGCACACCCCGCGGTGCCAACGGGGACACGGCCCGGCCGCCACCAGCCTGGGCTGTCACTGATCCTGTGCAACAGCCGGGACAGCAATAGCTCATCAGTACACAGAAATAGCTCCGGCCGCGGGGACATGGGATCCTCCAGGGAATGATCTGTTGTGGGAAGAGTCTGTACCTGTCCTCCAAAATACCGGCCCTGTCCTGTGACTTTCGGAGAACGCGGGATGTGTGGCAGTACTGGGGCTGGCTGGTGACATCCTGGTGTCCGTCCCAGCTCCAGGCACTGTGGGCAGCAGTGGGAAGCTCTCAGTGAATGCATACAGGGTGACGTTTCCCTTAGAATCAGCTTCTCAAAATTAACTCCAGTTTAAAATGGGTTCACATGTGGGTCTGAGGAGGATAATCACACACACACGTATGTTTATTTTTAGAATGAATGGATATTGGTTTTGCTTGTCCTGTAAGCTTGTCTGTTGAGTGGGTACGTTAGGAATTTTGGGAAGTGCCAAATGGAGCAGTGGGGTCTGTGTCCCCGTGCCACTCAGCAGAAATACCCATTTGCTGTGCACAGCTCCTGCCCCTTCCCCAGGGATCCAGTCCCGAGGCTATTCCTGCCAAGGATAGTGTCCTGGCATGCTGAAGAAGGATCCAAGATGTAGCATTACTGGAATGCTTTTGGGATGACCGGGTAGGAAGAAGCTACACAAGTATGCAGAAACCGCTGTGGTTTGTCTCCCGGGCCTGGGAAGGAGACAGCCTGCTTCTATTTGTGCTAGCTTGGCTTTTTTGGCTTTTGGAGGAAGTGGGAGATGGACCCGATGCCACTGGAGCTAGCAGGAGCAATTCTCTGGGTCCTGGCAGGGTTATGGCTGAAGCAGCAGGGCCTGTCCTGCTCCAGAACGATGCACAGTGCTGAAGGGTGAGCCCCTGATGGGAAGAGGAGCCCAGTGCCACCAAGCCTGGCAGTGCCACCCTCTCTGAAGGGACAGTCCCTCCTGTAAGAGCTGCCTTCAGCCCCAGCCAAGGTCCAGATGTCCCAGAGCCTGTAGAATTACAGAAGAGTCTCCTTGGACTCCCTGGAATGATGATGATGGCAGAGCCTTACCCAGGGCCCTGTACTGGCAGTGCCCTTCTGTGTCCTGGCCGTGGTGGTGCTCTCCTGGCAGCCTCAGCCCTGCGACAGCAGTGCCCAGGAACTGAATGGGGATGTCTGGCAGTGAGCAGTGCCCCAGCTGCCTTCATCCCTGCAGGGATTTGGAAGTGCTTGGGGTAAAACCTGCAGCCCTTGAGGTAGCAGTAGGTGAGCTATGGAGGGTGGGTGGCTGTTGGGCAGCAGTGTTGGGCTTTAAATCCTGGGAAAATCCTTGCTAGGAGAGGTGACCCTGGAGGGCAATGTGCCATAGAGGTGAGACAGTCTTCCCAGCCCTGGGCTTTTAAGGGAAGAGAAAAGGGATTGATGTACTAAGCTTGTGCTGTGCCTTGGTGTCCCCAGCCCTGCTGCTCTGTCCCAGTAACACCAGTAATGCAGGGGGCAGGGTGAGGAGCTGCAGCTGGTGCCAAGGCTGGGAGCAGTGCCAGAGCCTGCTGAGGAATGAGTGAGGGGGAGATGGAAGGAGGCAGCTGGAGCCAGTCCTGGGATTGATGCTGCCTGAGAGCCGCTGCTGGGGCCACAGCGGAGCCGTGCTGGGCCATGGCAGAGCTGTGCCAGTGCCACCAGGGCACTGCTGCCAATCCAGGGCTCTGGTGCTGGTCAGGTCTGCTGGGTGCTGGATGCAGGCAGTGCCTCATGCCATCCTCTCCAGGCAGGCGCATCTGCTCCAGCTCTGCTGTGCCGTGGTCTTCTGTGCTTTTTATCCTTGCCTTATCCCCCTTATCCTTATGCTTTGGGACCCCAGCACCCCGCCCTGGCCTGCCCTGTCTGACACATGGCACTGCACACAGCTGCCACAGGCACCAGCTGCTGGGGGTTGGGTGCAGACATGTCACATCCTGAGCACAACCATCATGCTCTGGCTCGTGTTCCCACCCACAGGTCCTACAGGAGTGGAGCTGACACCAGCCTGAGATGGGCAGTGGGCAGGAGCGATGCCACTGGAGAGCCTGATGCCAGACCAGGGTGGGTGACAGGCACCAAGGGTCCTGTGGGAGCAGGGCCGAGCCCAGGCATCGCTGTGCATCTGCTTGCCCTTGCTCCTTCTGAACTGCTGACACAAATCACCAGTTTGTGGGGTGTTCTTATGTGCCTGCAGGAAGAATCCTGGCCCAGGGGGCTGCGAGTCGGGAGCTGGCAAAAATGTTTGTGATGTGACATTTTATTGTGGTGCTTGTGAACAGATGATGTTTGCAGAAGGCAGATAAAGAGCTGTGGATAGCTGGAATGAAGGGCTCGGCCGTATTTGGTGGCTGGGGGAATAGCCCTGTGTTGTTTGCCCTGCTGGGATCCCAGCAGCAGGCTGGCCCTGGGTGCCCTGCTCTGTGATGGGAACGCCTGCTGTGCCTGTGGTGAGGCCAGCAGCACCTGAGCCCCCAGGGATGGCAGCAGAGCTGGGTACACCTTGTGCCTCGCAGAGGAGAGCGCCAGTCAGCTCGGGCAGGACCAGAGTGACAGTCTGAACCCTGCAGGGTTTGGGTTTCTAACGTCCTACATGTGTCTTTGACAGCCAAAATCCCCCTTCTCCTGCTCTGGAGTGCTGGTCACCCCTCGTCCTTTCCCACTGCCTGGGAATGGGGAGCAGCTCGGTGCGTTCCAGGCAGGAAGGAAAACCTGGAGCTGTTTAAAACTCGCAATCTTCAGGGAATTTCAATCGCGTCCAAGCCCGTTCCCAACCAACTGGATAACGGTGCAGGGTTTGAATGCTGTCCCGCCTCCGCCGCTGCCTCCTGCTCCTCCCTCCCTCCCTCCGGCCGCTGCTTGCCCGCACTGGGCTGTGCCCGGCTCCGCCGCCGCAGCGCTGCCATGGGGGTGCCCGGGGGGGCTCTCCCCGCCGCCGGGGGCAGCGCCGCGGTCTAGGGGGCTCTGCCGGGCCCTCGCCCCGCACATCATGCCATTGCTGGATTTCTTCTGGGCTTGCTTCAGAAGAGCCAAGGTAAGGGAGCGCTGCTCCACGGTGTCCGTCCCTGACACCCTCCGGTTTCAGGGGAAGCCTCTGGAAGGGGCGCTGGGAACGCGGCCCCAGCGGGGCTCAGCTTGCTCACGGTGTCGACGTCTGCTCTGGCGGGGTGTCGTGCCCGCGCCCCACGTGCATGTGAGAGGCTTTAATTTTGGCTGAGCCAAGTGTAGGTGCGCTGGTTCCTGTGCCCTAGGCTCGCCCACTGCCCTTTACTGGATCACTGTGTCCTGGCAGCCCTGGGTGGGCAGGGGGCTGTGTGTGTCTGTGTGTCCGTGTGTCCGTGTGTCCGTGTGTCCGTGTGTCCATGTGTCCGTGTGTCCATGTGTCTGTGTCTCTGTGTGCTCGTGTGTCCGTGTGTTCGTGTGTCTGTGTGCCATGTATCTGTGTGTCTGTGTGTCCGTGTGTCGTGTATCTGTGTGTCCGTGTGTCTGTGTGTCCGTGTGTCCGTGTGCCCGTGTATCCGTGTGTCCGTGTGTCTGTGTGTCCGTGTGTCCATGTATCTGTGTGTCCGTGTGTCCGTGTGTTCGTGTGTCTCTGTGCCATGTATCTGTGTATCTGTGTGTCCGTGTGTCCATGTATCTGTGTGTCCGTGTGTCCATGTATCTGTGTGTCCGTGTGTCCGTGTGTTCGTGTGTCTGTGTGCCATGTATCTGTGTGTCTGTGTGCCCGTGTGTCCATGTATCTGTGTGTCCGTATATCTGTGTGTCCATGTATCTGTGTGTCTGTGTGTCTGTGTGTCCGTGTGTCCGTGT
>VZUI01062643.1:0-26194 GCA_013401135.1 Cettia cetti | reverse complement strand
GCGATAACGAGGTAGAAGGAGGAGCGACCATCACCAGCACTTGTATCTGTGAAGATCAAGGAGGAAGGAACTTAGCATGTTGTCAGTAGTGACAAATGAGGAGGAAATGTTATTTTTTCATCTGCAAAAAATAAGAAACTATCTAGATTCATTATTGAGTTGAGCCCTGGCTCCTGAACTCCACAGCGGCATTTAGAAATGTGAATCCTAAGAAGGAGGAATGCTTTGGTGCCAGAGGAGCGTGATTTTAGCCACATCCTTCCTTGTTTACCCATTTTCTGTCATCTGTATAGGTCAGTTTTCTATTAAGTAACTTGGATTTGACAAATCATTCTGATGCCATGCTTCAGAATTGGAACAGAACTGCTTTTCCAGTAGTGCACATCACTGTTTTTCTGCAAACCCATCTTCTTTCACTGAGCAGGAATCTTTCCTCTCTCTCTATAAATACTTTTGCCACCATACTAGACTGTATTAATTAAGAATTCTGTATGATCCTGGTTGGATCTTGGGAGAATAAACACAGATTTAGCAGACAGAATGGCTACAGAGTAAATCAGAGAGAAAACAACTTTTTCTAGTACAGTCAGACATTGCTTGTTTTCCCATGACAGGGTAATATGTTACTAACTGCAAGTAATGCAGGAGAAAAAAAAAGGAGCAGAAAAAAAGCACTGAGCAGAAGAAATTGTTTAAAAAACCCCAGACTAAACCCAAAACCTCTTGCTCGTTAGGCACTGGCAGGTCACACAGTTTACTACACTGCTGCTCTGATATCTGATAAAGTGCAAATGGATTGAAGCACAGGAAGGTGTTCTATAGCATAAATATTTTCTGAAGCAGGAACTCTAGATGCTGCTAACAGACTGAGACTTGTGAACTCTCCTACAAGTTTCTAGAAACCTGGATACTCTATAGCTTTTTTTGTAATACACCATATTTCCATAATGCAAAGTGCTCAAAAATAGCAATTAATGCTGTGATTTGTATTTACATAGTGGAGAGTATTAGGAATATGAGTGACATTGACAAAGATTGGTAGATGAACTGCTTTTCCAGTATCTATAAAGCTGGGATATTTGGCACTTGGTAGGAATGAATATTCCATATTGAGGATTTAAAACTTTCCGTAATTCTTACATATATAAGTTGCAATTTTGACACCTGCCCTGTAAAGTGCAAGTGTGAGGAATGGACTCACAGGCATAATCATCTTCCATATACTTTTTTGAACATTCATATGACTTTTCCAAAAAATTAGTCTTTGAATTTTATACATTGTTATACCAGGTGGCCCACTGCAGTGGAATAAACTGCATAGTAGCTGGTTATGTAACAGGAAAGCACGCAATACCTGGCGACACATCCAATAAAATCTACACCTATCACCTCTCCCATATGAGTGGGTTGTTTACTACACTTTGTGGGTTGGATTTGTGTTTTCTGTCAGCAGGTTTCATGGGCTCTCTCTTCATGTGAAAACCGATTTGCAGCATTCCCTCATGCCAAGATACTTGTATATGGTTTTAGAAGGGGTGACAGTGATTTATTCAAAGAAAAATTTCTGTCACATTTCATGGTGAGTTTGGCAATAATTTTTTTTCCCAAACTTGCCATATCCTTCAAGAAAGAGGAATTAGGTTTAAGAGGCTCTGCAGCTGTTTGGCATCTGATATTCAGAGCTTATTATTATTAGTGATTTGTGATCTCTAACCAGTCAGATCATTCCTTTCTCTAAACATGCTTTACTTTATTTTTTTTCACAGGTAATGTAAAACTTTCCTCCTTTAAAGTCCAATGAAGGGAGGTGAAGACATTTATTTTTCAAATGTAATAAAATGAACTTTATATTATTATTTCAATGACTGATTAAAAAACATTATTTATACCATACGAGTGCTTCTATGCATATTATAGGGTGTTTCATTTGTGATCCAGCTGAAATAGAACAGTTCCCTTTCACTTAACAGTCCTAGAGAATGACCCCAAATTATTCACGACCTTACACAATGTAAACAGAAGTACCTCTGAGTAACATATATGTTTATGGTTTTTCATTCTATGGAAAGAAGAGATTTGTGTTTGCAAAGATTTTGAGAAGTCCTCTGGCTTGTTTTAAGCAGGGGGTCAAATAACTGAGCATAGTGATCTCGTTGGTGTTACAGTCCATGAATCTGTAATGAGCTACACTATGCACAACCACCACAGGCCCCACTCCACTGGCTCCAATGGCAAAAAACCCCACCTGAACTGGTGGTGGATTTAGCCCAACATCCCCTCTTTCTCTCCATTCACTAGAACAGGCAACTAAATCTAGCTAATTGAGTTGTCCTGGGCAGGTTCTGAATAAGCCTGCCCATGGATTTTGTTAATGCAAATCAATGAGTTTGCCCTAGTTTTGCAGAACAAGCCCCATGTGCTGAGCTGTGCCCGGCTCGGCACTGGCTGAGAGCCACGATGGGAAACGTGGTCATGGCACTGAAGGTCAACAAAAGTCAGCAAGCTCTGCTTTCCAAGGAAACCTTTGTACAGATCTCCAGCACCAGAGGGCAGTGCCAGCCACTGTGATACCTGAAATCACATCTCATTCAAACTTTTTTTTCTTTAATACGGATCTGAAGTAATATTTCCTTTGTCATGTGTTTCCTTGGAACCTGCTTATGCTGGAGCCTTGTGTTGGTACTGGGGCCATGTATACTTGGGCCAACAGTTTGCCAAGTCTGCATATGGGTGATAATAATTGCTGCAGATAATAGCTCATTTTGCCCTTTAATACATCTTTCATCTGGAAATCCTTCAAGAATTATGGCATTGTTACTGAAGTATGAAAAGGCTCCTGAGGAGCATTAATTTAATTATTCTGCAGGTGAACAAATGTGGCAGACCCTAGGGTTATGAAGCAGCCTCAACTCCTAGTCTACCATAGCCACTAGAAAATACCATGTAAAAGACAACAGATTAAACTTAGAAAGTCTTATTAAAAAGTATTTTGGTTGCATTTACATAATTCTCGTGAGTACAGTAACCTTTCACTGAAGACCTTTGTTTTGTTGTTTCAGTATGCCCAAAACAATGATTGTTGTGTTAAAAATCCTCATCGATATATGTGCTAAAAAGGTGATTCCTCTATCTCATTCTTTGGCTTTTCCCCTTCTTTTCCAGGACTCTCTGTTCTGTAAAATGCAGAGGTGCTTCCAAGATGATTCTTGCACTCAGAGATACTCACGGTACTCCCAGGTTGCCGCCAGTGGGCTTTTGGCCCAGCCCACAGAACTGGCAGAGTATACTCAGAGGTCTTGGCCAGCAACCCAGAACCATTCCCAAAGCAGAAAATTAGTCCTTAAAAATATCAGTCTGGCCATCACAGCTGAGGAACAGTTTCAGTGCTGTACTTGCAAGAAGCAATTCTCATTTCCATCATTTTCTGGCTAAAACTTATTAGACTACAGCAAGAATAGGGTTTGTATCAAGTGTTCAAAGACAGCCTAGAGTGACTATTAGATATGGTCTGGGAATCCAGCAAGCCAATTTCTACTACTGGCATGTGAGTATTAATGAAAAAAAATCTGAGTTTTCTGTTCTTTCAGTTCCTGTGTTTGTCCAAAGTGAGTGATTACATGGATGACATTTATAAAGCACCTTGAGACCTGCAGAGTACTAGTCTAACAGCTGGGTGTTATTATTACTCTGTTCAGTTGATGTTTTATACTATAACCATAGCAATGCTATATCTGAATGATTTCCAAAGGTAAAAGTAAACAATGTGGTTATTTAACATAATTTCTCCCATAAAGGGAGATGTATATTTCTTTTAGCTCAGGCCTAAAAAATATTAGCAAAATCCAGATTGGAAGGATAAGCAGAAATGAAAGTACAAGGAAAAAGGTTGGATTTGGACTAAAAAGTGAGATTTGCATATCTCCTCCATTGGAATTAATTTTAGTATTCTGACTTACCTTATGTAAATGAGTTTCACTGACTGAAAGGTTTCCAGAGAAAGGAGCTCCTAACAGTGGTTAATTATCTTGATGGGGGGAGAGTGTATTACATACACTGTAAGCAAAAAGAAACAACGGGGTTCATCTTTTATGCATCATGAGTAAATCTTTAACACTGCGGGGAAGGTTTCAGAGGCTAAAAGAAATAGTAGGTAGGGAGGTTTGACGTTTGACCAAGGGCAGCTGCAAAAATTTTTCCTCCTCTATGCTGAACAACTGTTAGAAAGATTTACCTGAGACTACAAACCAGTGCTTTGGTAGGTTTTTAACACCATTTCAGAGAAAGTAAGTTACAGTTCTATGTTCATTCTATTATCCTGTATTTCCTTGGTGTCAGTTTTAAAGTTTCTGAGAATTATGGCATAGAGTCACCCCTACTTCTAGATATATTAGGCTTAAAAAAAGAAAAGTGATGATGTCCCCAGTGATTTCTCTTGCTGTTGTACCTTCACAGCTCCCTTGCCCACCATATCCTATGAGAATTCATGATGTTACAAACACAGCTCTGCAAAAAACCTTTGAAATTATGATGAAGAACTAAGCCACAGAAGCTACGTCAGTTGCTATTCTATTTGCTAAAAGTGTTCTCTCTGGGGAGTGATTTGAGCTCGGGGTGTAGTGTGGTCACAGCCAGGCTGTCCAGAGCACACTGACACAAGACAACACCTCCCTGCGGATCTCCTCTGTCCCTGTGTGGTAGCTCTGTGGCAGTGAGACTAAAAAAAAAATTTCTATGCTGTCCTGCAGCACACTAGACTAGCATTTTCATGGCATGAGAAAGACATTTTGTGCTGCATACCTTGGCATATCACTGTGTATGCGAGTCTACAAGCACCCTGCCTGGAGAGGGTTACAGGGCTTTGTAGAGATCCAAGCCAGGTACATTTATCTGTTTTGCCTACTGGTAGCAGTCTGGAAGCGAAATTTCCCCAAGAAACACACTTGATGGTTTCTAATGGAGCTAACTAACCCATTCCTGGAGGAAGCCCGGAAGTGAACTGCACTGCATCTGTGCAGGGTAGACTGCCATGGGATCACAATGGATGGAGGAAGCAGGGACATAGTCATTTGAGAGTACAGACATATCCAGATGAAGAAAGATGTGTACTCATGAGCTGAGTGAAGTTACAAATGCATTTAACAGTCTGGGTTCTGCAGAGGAGTCTATAGAGACAGAACAGAGATAGTGCCCTAAAGCACCCAATGAGACTGTACCAAACAGTTCCTGTGGAAAAACAGGAACTTCAGCTAAAAAGAGAATGATGCCAAGTACCCACTCTCTTGCTTCTTCATCTACACATGTGACTGGTTTTTGCTTATTACCACTGATGTCTTAAGCATCAAGCACCAAGAACTGAGTCTCCATAAACAGCTGTTTTGGAAGATGAAATTTATGTGGTCAGTTCTGTCTATGAAAAGTTCTTCTGATGTGCAGCTACAGCAGTGAGCAAGAATCTGCAGCTGTGAGCAGAGGAGAAGAAAGGGAAAATCCAGACTTTATAGATTTATTTATTTAAAGCAAATTCCTTGATTAAGCATTGCAGTCATCTCTGTCAGATATGCAAGTCACACTATGTGAATGAAGACTGAAGTGCTGATTCTTCCTTGGAATTACCCTAAAGTCAATTGTCACTTCCGTCACTTTAGTACACTAGCTTCTCTCAGCTGTCCTAAATGGGCAGTGAGATAAATCCAGCAAGATTCATCCAATCTAGGGCAAAATGGCTGGGTCAATGGGTTGAGGCCAACTGCACAAGGTTTAACAAGGTAAGTCCTGAACTTGGGTCACAAAAACCCCTGCAGGGCTACAGGCTGGGGGAGTGGCTGGAAAGCAGCCCAGAGGAGAAGGACCTGGGGGTGCTGTGGGTCAACAGCAGTTGAACATGAGGCAGAATGTGTCCAGGTGGCCAAGAAGGCCAAGGGCATCCTGGCCTGTACCAGCAATAGTGTGGCCAGCAGGACCAGTGACTGTTGTCATGTCTTTAAATCTCATCTCCACAATAGGCAGAGCCACCATCTGAATGGACTACTTATTTAGGTATCATCAGAGGTTATCCTTTACAGGTTTTCACACCCAAGATTGTCCTGGTTAAGACACTTAATTCCAAAAAATATCTAATAGTCATTAAAGCAGCATACATAATGGACTAAGTTCTCAGGGGTCAGCTGAAATTCAGCTCAGTCTCTTCAGCATTTCCTCCTGACAGAGCTGGTGTTTTACCATTCTGGGAGCTCACTTTTCCATGCTCAAACCTTGTGATTGATTGTGCAGAGAAACTGAACAGATAACTTCTGTCTTCTGATTCTTGTAGCCTGGGATATATCTGAATGTAAAGATTTGCAACACCTGAGTTTGTCCACGTAGCTGAGAGTAGCACCTTGATATATACTCCAGTCACAGGTGATCGGTCTAGGGGGCATCTACCGTGAAGTTGTGGTGGGCTGGCTTGGCTGGCCACCAGGAGTCCAGCAACTCACTCTATAAATAAAAGACAATTGAAGGAAGCACCACCTTCAAGTTGTCTGAAGCAACATCTTTAGTGTTAGCAAACAGCATCACACTGAATGCGGTGAGACAGAAATGAAAGTGTAAGTGAGTTGGTGCTGGGATATGTACACCTTGACTTGTTAGTCTACAGGATGGATGCTCAAATACTTCTTGAGATGTAGCCCTGATGACTGCATTGTTGGGTTGCATTAATTTTTTCACTATGCCCAACATACAGCCTGTAAGATGTGACTATCGGGACAAATCAGTCACCCAGAGACCTTGCCTTGCTCATCTTTTTTTTGACATTAAGAAATTTGAAGCAGGCATTTGACTAAATATGTATTTTTTATTGCTAATGTATTTCAAGGAAACCTGCAATTACAACATATACACAGCTAAACTTTCTTTACTCTCATGAATAAGGAAAACAATATTTCCAAATGTGGCCTACTTAGCAGGAAGGTCTCTGTTCAGCCAGTGTAGTGGAATTGTACTTAACAAGTAAAATTGTAAAGCAGCAGTCTAAACAGCAGCTTCTTTCAAATAGTAATGCCACAATTAGCAGAAGTGTTTCTCCATTCCCCTACAACATAACTGCTTGTGAAGCCCACTTATAATAATGACATCTGATGACTTGCAGGCCAAACACAAAACAGTTACTCTCTACTTTTATATGAAGTAGAAGATAATTATTTTTGGAATTTTTATTAAGAGACACAGAAGCTGCAGTAGTTTATGCTTCTGCTGACGCAGATATATCTGAGGCATCAAAAATGGTGGATAAAGGAGCAGTTCAGTTTACATTTTCATTCCACTCTGCTACTGCACAGAGCTGGAGAGCTGAGTCCCACTGTTCCTACAAAGTGATATTATCCTTACGGCTACTTGTGTCAGCTAAGCCATATGGACCACGCATTTGAAGAATGACCTTGGGTTATATTTTCACAAAACTTTAAAAACAACAGGATCATTTCCCTTTGTTTATCTATTCCCTTGTTCAAATAAAAGAAGTTGAAATAATATGAAACATGTCGAGTTTTGTTATCAGTTGGACTAACTTACATAGGCATAGAACTATTCTAAGTATTTAGAGCCTTTAATTAGTATGTTTTCAGGAATGGACATTTCTAATCTCCTTGGACTTTCAAGCAGATGTTTTTGAATTAAAATCATTCCATTTCAAAAGACATCACTGAGCTTATTATAATATTTAAATAATACAATTCTTTTGATCATGGTATTGTGACATACCTCAGACATCTTCATTGTTTGTGCTATTTCTTCAGAGCCTCAATGAAATATGATATTTTGTTGGCACTGAATCAAGTGGTTATGCTAGGCACTGCTCTATGTTATGCAGTGTTTATTAAAATCTACCCTATAAACAATTTAAATCTATTATTATTACACAGGATGCTTTTAAATTAACTTGTGCTGACAGAAAAACTACAAACTCTGACCTGCTTCAGCAGTTTGCCTGTGAAAGCAGGAGCAAACTTTCAAATATTATATATAAAAGATAAAAATCTACGTTTTATACTACCTGTTCCAGAAATTACATTTGTCTGGGGAAAATATTCAACCAGAATAGCATGTGTGACCAGATAGAGGATACCAGGTGCATGGCAAAGGGTCTGGCCAGTTCACCTTGGTTTTACTTCAGCTCACATCTAACCTATACATACAACATGATGTATCATACATCACAAACTATTACAGATCTGAGATTCCCCATCACTGCTGCTGTCCAAAGTTTAAAAGAAAAGCGACATTCTTGACCTGACATTTGAATGTCTCCATTTCCCAGAAGAACCAAATATATTTCCTAAGTAAGAGGAGAAGCAAAACTTTTTAAAAGAAAAATGTTTGTGTTTATTAGCTACTATCTCTTGATAAGAATAAAAATTCTTATGTGATAACAAATACGTGAGAGAATAAATTCCATCTGAAAGCTCAATTCTGTCCCAAGTAGTCTGAGCCCTTATTCAATAAATACTTATCTTTTGGTCAGCCCCAAAGGAATTTATACATATTTGTCAGTACCCTGCTGAAAGAGGTTGCTATCTTGAATCTCTAGGATAGTTTTTATTTAGCAGCATTACCAAAGCTGTAAAATTCAGATCTCAAGGGCAGAATGGGCAGAATGTGCACATATTAAATTTAGTCAAAGGGGGAATTTCACAGCAATTGTCTAGACATCAGCTTGAAAATAGAAAAATATCTCCTAGGATATGAAGGCAGTAATATCTGTCCTCTTTCACACTTATTTGTATTTGCCACTGTATTTTCTACAAAATGCATAATTAGCCCTCCAAAGCACATGGAACATTACATTTTTAATTTCCCCCTGCCTTCTTAAAATGCAAAAGAAAAGTATGAACATTTTCTTTCTTCTACTTCTAAAATTAAGAAATACAAGGAAGAGGCAATTTTACTGGAAAATAAGTTAAGTATATCTGTCTACCAATAATTTAAACAGAAAACTTCCTTTACTCAAAATGCTCATTCGTTCATTCTTTAATAACAACATATTTTAAGCAGTCTGATAAACATCCTTTACTTTGAAAATCTCACAGCGACCAGTTGTTCTTCAAGACCATTCATTTATCAATTTTTCTATGCAACAGAAGACCCACATTTCTTGTCAGTGAAAAGGGTAAGAACATATATTGAGCAACATTTTAAAAAATCCCCAAACCACAGACTATTCGACAGGCTGGGGTTTTTAGCTGGTTATCATCAGAACCAGAGGCTAATTATCGTTATCAATAAACTTGGCAAAATGATCTGAAATTATTTCATTTCTTCCTTGAAATCTCACTGAGTCCTTTGCTAACATCAAACTCAGGATGAATTCATAGGGAGTAATGAAAAGGAATTTTGTAATTTATGAACAGAGAGGGATCCATCCTTGAAACATATGTACAAACACATGGCCATGCCCCAGTGCAAATTTCAAGCAAACAGTATGTCTCAAAAGAAACAGCCAGTTTGCTCATTTCTAGAGAACTGGCAGCTACTTTGACTTGCTGAAAGATCCAAAAAACATAATTTAAGTACTGCATTTAAAGTTAATCTAGCTAACAAAAAACAGGGATAAACTTGCCTAGACTAAAATTGTAAATTAGATGCAAATTGACAATAGGAGTGGAACTTTAATGAAGTACAGTATTCCTCACTGCTGAGGAAGTTAATTTGATGGTTAATGACATTCATTTACACATGGGTTCATTTGCTGACTTCCTCCAGTGCAATGGCACTAGCTACCCTGTTGGCAGTTAGCAACCAGGAAGGAGTTTTTTTTTTGTTGTTTTTTTTTTTTTTTTTGTTTTGTTTTTGTTTTTTTTTAAAAAAAAAAACCACCTCATCTAAGAGAATTAGGAACAAACAAAGGGGAGGGGGGGGAGAAGGAAAATCCATGGGGTTGACACTTTAGAACCTTCCCCAGTGAGCAGTGGAAAGTTTTAAGCAGAAAGACAGACACTTGAACATTTCTCTGATTTACTTCTCTAAAGGATTGTTTCTGGGATGCTCTAAGAGTACCCAGTGGCCTGCCTGGTAGGATGCCACTGGGCACATAGGGTCTGTCAGTGAAGAACCCTCAACCATTTGGAGTAGGCTCAGCAACTTGTAGGAGTGGAGGAACAAAGAGAGGAATCCGACTTTTAGAGTCAAATTTTCCCAGGCTTTTCCCAAGTTAGCCCAGTCATGACCTGTCCATTACAATTTTCTTCCAGTCATTCTGCATAAGCCCTAACAATGCATTCAACAAAGCTGTGACCAAGCCCTTTGTCTCTCTTGGCAGAGATCAAATCAATAGCACACCAAATAAATTAGTGAGTCAACAATGCAAATGGATTTCTCACTATATTAATGGCTTCACTATTGTCTGTGCCCTACTTTATGCTGTTTCAATCATCTTCAGCAGTGAAGCTCCAACTTGCTCAGCTGCTTGGCTTCCCTATCAGAAAAGAAACATAGAATTTATTAATATCTCTGTGAATTACATTGGATTTTGGACTGTTTTCCATGCTATATTATTTATTGCACATAGGATGAACAGGAACCTACTGGAACAGAATTCATTGCTGAGGAGAATTTAGTTTTTTACAGATGGTAACATCCATGTTTTGTAATTTTTTTATTTGAAGAAAACAAAGGGAAGATTGAGAGAGAAAAAAACCTAAAATGAGAAAGAGGAATACTTTTATTGGAGTATTATGAAAACATTTGCCATGCATATTTTGTTTCAAAATATATTAACTGTAGTCTACCAAGATCAGATAAACTACAGCATAAAAAGAGCACATTTGTTTTCTCTGTACTCAGCAGGATTATTCACATTTATTGTTTCATCAGATATTATTAATATAATAAATTGCACATGTTACATGTTTGCCAACATTCCTAAATTAGTCTTCAAAGAAACTAAATTATCTTCCACTATAAAGGGAAGAAAATACTGACTGTACAGTGCATTAACAATAACAGAGTGGCATCATAAATATCTGCATGCACATTCATTTTTGCTAACCCAATCTGCCCAGAGGCCCCTGACACTGCCAGGGATCTCCAAATCCAAACTAGACCAATGGTGATATATTTGCTCAGGAAGCCCTTGTTTTAAATAATCTCATCTCTTTGATCAGCTGTAAAAGTACAAATCTAAAATCAACGGTGGCAGAATAAACTTCAGCAAACAAAGACTTGCCAGATGGGCAGGTGTTGAGAAATATTAGACTGCAGTTGTAGTGTTTAACTCCCTTACAGGGTGATGAAAGAAACACTGTATGTGTCACTGAAGGCGATGATAATAAATGCAATGAAAGCAATAATGAATCCCCACTGTATGTCTGCAAAAGGCTTTGCCCTGGTTCATGCCAAATCAGCTATCACTTCAAATTATTCCTGAATACAGGTGTTTCTGAGGTAAGAACAACAATTTGTGCTTTTTTGATACTCACACTAATATTAAAGCTGGTTTATAAGTGAGAAGAAAGTCAAGACTGCTATTCATGTTTGCTGATAGATCTACCTCAAGTGCCTGAGAGTTATGATATCTGCCATTCCTTCCATTCTCCACAAAGAGTAACTGTCCTGTATCAAGTATGACTGAACAGAGTGTGAATTGGGTCCCAAAGTACCAGAATTCACAGCACACTCTACAGCCTAAACTGGTAATAGCCCCTGAAAATGTGAGTCTCATATCCACAATTTGAATATGCTGTGCTCAGCACTCCATGCTTCACTAGCACTTGTCTCTTGGAGACAGTGAAACCAATTCCAAAGGTCTTCCACGGCTTTCACCCAGCCAGGTGCATGCACGAACACGCTACTTGTTTGAATTTTGAAAACTCAGGATAGAAGGTTTTATTTCATGTACAATTCTTTCTGTAAGAGACAGAGAAAATTAATTAAAAGTCTGTTTATCATATCCATGCAAATATATTTATGGGTAATTTAACCAAAAAAACCCCTATCTGTGCTTTAGATGCATAACTATCACAGATAAGACTCATCTCCATAGGAGTAAGAGTAGTGCACAAAAGTGAAGTTATTTCATCTAAGCATTGTCATGAGAAGTTGGACTTGGGCTCTTAATTGTCCTAGTACCCTTTCTGTCAGCTGTGAATTGGGGAGAGTCAAATCCTAGCAGACAAAGGAACTGTTCAAAAACAGGCATCTGAGGAAAATGGGGTGAATGAAAACCAGGACAATATCTCATCTAGCTGAGGTGACCAGCTGAGTCTGTACATCTGTCTTCTAGATTCTTATAGCAAAAAAGAAAAATGTGCCTTTTTTAATACTATCACTGAAGCTAAAAATGTAAGTGATGGTTCCATGTAACTGGACCATTTTAGGCTACCATATTGAATAAAAAAAATCCAGGAAATGTTCCTAGAGATGAGTCCTTGAACATACACACTACCGGATAGTTATTTTTCATCCCTGGCATGGTTTTGGCCTCTGTCAGGATTTTTTCAGATGATTTCCAAACACCAAATCAGTACCAGAAGTTGACAGGAAGCAATACCAAAAAGTAGTTTGGATGTCGACATCCTGTTGTGAAAGACAAAAAGCATTCAAGAGTAATGCTGCAAACTGTGATATTCCAGCTGGCCTCAGTGCCAAGGGGCTGCCCAAGGCACGTCTAAATTAGTGATAGCTTTAGAGCAACTGAGGGAAAGTACTGAGAAGCACTAGGATTGCCTATAAATGGACACACACTGGAGTATTACAACCAGTTCTTGTTTCCTTGTTTCACAAAAGATGTGAAACATTGGCCAGGATGTGGAGGAAAGCCATAGAAATTATTGGAAACCTTGGAAAAGGGCCTTGCAATAAGAGAATAAAGGGGTTCAGTCTGTTGAATTTAATAAAAACATCCAGCGATGATTTCAGTGATTACAGGGTGCAAGTATCAGCACAGGGAGAAAATACTGAGCAGTAACAGCAGCACTCTCATCTCACACAGAACAGCATAATGAGAGGTGATTGCTGGAAGTGAAAGCCAGACAAATTCAGGCAAAACTCAAACCACACATTTTTAAGAGGGTGGGCTGCACTTCCAAAGGAAGTGATGGATTCTCCCAACTACTGATGGCTTTAGATCTTGACTGGTCATCGTTCTAGAAGATAAGCCTTAGCCAAACACAGATTGCTGGACTAACTAGGTTAAATTAAATGTCTTGTGTCATTCAGGAAGTCAGACTAAGTAATCTAAGGGCCTTTTCTGGCTTTAAAAAAATCTATGGATCTATAAAACGAAACAACATAACTCTGAATTCTAGTCCAAGAATAACACATTTTGATAAAATAAGGTTTCCATAGTCCAGTGCTGTGATAGTGGATGCAATTCCAAGAGATCAGGCAATCGTTATAAAATTGGAAACCATAAAGCACGATGACATGGTGATGTTAATAATACCAATTCCCTGTGTGTTTACAGGGTCAGTCCATAGAAATTGCAGCAAAGTCAGTGGAATAAAATTATTAAGAGAAAATATGGTTCAGCTTTTTAGACAAGTCTCTGAATGTCATGGATATAAATTGAAAAATAACTTTTATCTATTAACATTTGAAAGAAGAAGGGTATTTTTTGGCTATGCTTATTGCACTCCATTAAGGAGTTATAGGGCACCAGCCCAAGCACTGAAACTCAATCATCCACACTGTTCAATAGTTCTGGCAGTTCCTGGCACAATTTTGGCTCTGGCCAACTAATGCTTTTCAAAATAACTCCTTGCATTATTCAGTAGCCAGCATGGGCCAAGGACACTCCTAGCAAGCAGTTTGGATGCACCCATGCATCTTCTGGGAGAGGACAGGATATGGTAACATGAACACTGTCCCACTATCCCTTTCAACCTGTGATTAAGGAAATGATTTATTCTGGCAATAAATGCCCAGTAATACAGACACAGCCAGTGAGTTCAAAGTGTCAGCTGCTCTGCAGGAAAAAAACTTGAGCTCTCAATTCCTTCCCTATCTTCTACCAAAAAATTTACATTATATGTATTTTAATTTTATGTGAGTTATACTGATCTATCTCTGAGGATAATCAGCAATATAAGAAACTGCTCGACTGCAAATGGAACCACAGAATTAACTATTTAAAGTGACCTATCAAGGCCAGATCCAATTAAAATCCAGCAGTGACCAGAAATAAAGTACACTCAATATTTTAGAACTTTAGACCAGAGAGAGGAATTTTAATCCAAAATAAGAAACTTATTATGCATATAGAGTTAGGCACTGTGTAAAAATCACTCAGAATACATTAAAAAGGGAGATATTACATTATCTTGAGCATAGAAAAGCATCAGAATACCCACCTTTCCCTAGAATTTAAACACAAGATATAAGGGAATACTATTTACTCTGAGCTTCGGATTTGCTTCTTGAGGCATAATCCTCTGGTTATTTTACTCTCAGATATAGCCATTCAAGGCACTTTCTTTTGTATTACAGCAAGCAGAAGCAGACTAATATTAATATAATAATGAAGTAGCTAGATCTGTTGCCTGATAAACGGGAATATCTTGATCTGGAGACAATTTGACTCAGGTTAAGAACTGGGAGATTTCCTTAACCACAAAGCTACTGGTTACATCATACAGCTGTCCTGCTGAAAAAAGGCTTTATTTCCCAGCAGAAATAAAAATTTCATGAGGCTGAGAAGGGGCCTTACAGGAGAAAATAATATTACCATCAGGGCAAAGATACCAACCTAGGGCTGGATGCTCAGCACTCTGGTCCCATCTGAGCTACATGTAAGTGTTGAATTAAGTGGGCGAAAGCCCAAGTAGAGCTGGAGTGAATAAAACCATGAAGAAAATAAAAAGGAAACATCAAACTCAAGGAAAATGCTTAATATAGGTAAAGGCACAATGAATTTGGCACATCCCTTTCCATAATGCTGTTCTAATTTTAAACAACCTATTGTACTGTGCTGTTGATAGCCTTGTGTGAGCCA
Source organism: Cettia cetti (assembly GCA_013401135.1). NCBI lineage: Eukaryota > Metazoa > Chordata > Aves > Passeriformes > Sylviidae > Cettia > Cettia cetti. The sequence continues at coordinate 11,229 of VZUI01062643.1, read as the reverse complement.
TGTAGGGTTCAGCCAAGTCAGCTGCATGATCAGTAAAGAGACAATGCTACCACACACAGGGTTATTTGGATTAGTGAATACCATACGCAAGTAAATCATCTGCCAGATGGCATCGGAAGAAAGCTGCAACTCTCTCACTTTCATTTCCACAGCAGCAAACAATGTTCCGTGTTTAAAATAAACTCTTCCAGATGAGTAAAAGATAAACTTTGTGGTGCTTTTTTTCTCAGTCTTCTCTTTGACTTCAGCTTTTTTTCCTAAAAAACCTCCCCAAAAAACCCAAAAAACCAGAAAAAAACCCCCATCTACTCTGATTGAGTTACATTAATGAAAAATCCCAGTTTAGACCACCGCAGTACAAAGCTGTCCCTCTAGGCAGCATCAAAATTCCATGCTATTTACTGAACAAAAGGCAAAAACGAAATACAATATTTTCATTCATCAACTTCTGTCAACAGAACCCCTAAAAATGAACACCTACCACATTAAGCCATTTCCTGTCATTTTATGGGTTTTCCACAGTGAAGAACTGTGATGCTTTGTTGAAACATGGATGTTTTCATATTTTATACAGTTTTAATCCTTCTAAAAAAGTAGCAAGTATCTAGAATGAAACAAACAGAACCACCCCCAAAAACCCAAATGCAGAAACAACATAACTAATCAAAGTTTTTCAATTATTCCTTCTGAGTTTTCAAGTTGCCTCTTTTGCCACTACAGAGGAGCTTTTTATCTCTTAAGTCTGTTGTACTGGCACAAGACCCCAGTCTTAGGTATGCTAATACAATTATTTCATAATACATCTTGCTATATAAAATAAGAACTTTTTAAAATTTTCCACTTACAGCAAAATTTTATGCACAAAAAACCTCCATAAAGCAATCTTATTTCTTTTTTCCATACCTGTGATGATTCTTCTGAGACACATCTAGGACTCCAAAGCTTTTGAGGAGGGCAGACTGAAGGAAAATGAAGCTCTAGTCTCTTCCCAAGTATTTTCAAAGCCAGGTGAGGTGTCAAGTAGAACTATCAATAATTTTTACTGGACCCGTAGTATCTAAGCCCTTCAGAGTAACAAATGGGTTGGTTGTACTGAAGCAATTTTCAATTTACTATGCTTTACTCACGGGATACACCTACAGTGTTGCATATAGAGGCCTTCAGGGAAGCCTGAAACCTAAAATACCTATCCATGTTTACTGGAGAATGCATTTCTGTCTGTAAGTAGGTATATAAAATGATACCAAAACTACTTCTTGCAGCGCATTTTGTTTCTGAGCCTCCAGGTGTGTCACTTGTGGTCGTTACCATTGGGGACGGCCAGGATAACGACATGACGCCCAAGCTTAGCTAGCAGAGTGAGAGCAAACTTTTTTCTGCCAAATCCTCTTTTATAGACAGTCCCGAAAAGGTAAAATCATATTGGTGAGCAAACCAATGCTAGACCATCATTGGACATTAGGAACAACACCCCTTGACCATTTCCTTGCAAGTAAACAACAAGCTAGACAAACACCACCTGCAAAGGTTGTTTTCTTCCTCCAAGGACTGCTTGAATTCCTCCCCACAATTTCTCAGGCCACTTTCTCAGGCCTGTGTGAGGGAGTTATGTGACAGGCTTTCTCACAGGCTTCAAGCTGCTGCCTTCAGCTTACAAATCCATTTTCTGAGTACTGTCAGTCCCTACAACTTATTGTTCTGCAGATGTTGTTTGTGACCCCTTTCTTGAAGCATGTAGAATGACCCTGGCATTGCTTATCTCCAGGGCAGATGGCCTTTGGAGAGGGGATGATCATGCTGTGACTTAGGAGGGACAGGACACCGACCTACTTTTGGGAAAGGTTGCAACAGGTCTTAGATAAACTTAAGTAACATCAGTCATCATCAGACCAGTCCAGGTGGCAAGCTGGCAGACATCCTAACAACTGCAACAATGAGCTGACATTTCTTTGGGGAAACCCCCACACATTTCTGGAGAATGTTGCAGGATATTTAATATATGCATAGCACTGCTACTGCCACCACCATCCCTCCTTCATAATTCCACAATTTGTGAAGTAGTTCTTTAAAAATGCCATACATACACAGAAGTGCATAAAGCCTCATTCATCAAGCTTGAAAGAATCATCATCCTACTGACTGTAAGGGTCCTACTGCCCAAACCTAAAGCTGGGAGATCAAAATCAGCAAAAATATTTACATGTCTGACTTCCAGTGCTTTTAGTGAGATCAGAATTCCAGATTGCTTGTTTTGCCCAAAAAGCAGACAAAGAGAAAAGCTCAGCACCCTGATAAAGTGATTAATGCACATGATGGCCTCCTGAGTCTTTCAAGGCAGATAAGCTTTTCCTTTACAGATTAACTAAATTTCTTTCACATTACCTGAAGTGATCATTCTTAAACGTGGAAAGAAAGGGCTCTAAACCTTGCTTTGTGGTCATTGTGCCATGCTTTCCCCAAAAAAGGTGATTAGGAAAGCATTCCTTTCTCCATGTTACACAGGACATTTGGAATTAATTAACTTTTCTAATTAATTTCTCTGATCTGAATCCAGTTACAACAGGTGTGAGGCTGCGAGTGGTAGCTAAAGCTTTAAGTAAAAAGTCTAGAGGGAGGTTGTCATTTTTTGTTATGAGAAATAGCAGCACCATTCTGGGACAGATCAAAAATAATAATTCAACTGTGGAGGCCTCCTGGATCGTTTTGCAAGTCAATTACTCTCTAAATGATTAGTTTGGAAAAAGTTATGTGAAAAAGGGAACAGGCCTTCCATTTTAAAGTTATTTGTATGACTCTTGCAAGTTGTTTATTTTGTTTATAGCCTTAGGTGAAAAGAAATTAAGTCTGTTTGAAGTGGGAATTATCCACATTTTTTAGCAAAAGCATAATCATGCCACACATTCACAGGGCTCAGGCTTTGGAGCCTGTGAAGCATTCACTTAGTAGCAAGCTTAGGCAAACCAGGCAACTGCTGAAAAGAGGAGAGTTAAAATACTTCTGGTTTTATTGCATCATGGAAAAACTGATCATTTATCTCATTAAGATGGAGAATTTTTACTGGAGAACCCCCTCTGGGTTTATAAGCTTGCCTGCTGTGTTGACTGGAGTAACTGAAAGAGCAGAGTTGTCCCTTTGCCTGGGGATTGATGTTGGCTTTTGTGGCAAGGTAAGGAAGGTAAATTGGTGACAGATTCAGAGTGCTTTTTAAAAAGTAAGTAAGTCTCCCTTGGCTTAAACAGATGGGGCATATAAAATAAATACATGCAACTTCAATTTAGTTTGCTTGCAGAAACCTCAGCCTTGATACCTACATGTGTGCAGGGAGAGCTGGCTGATAGCTAGGGCCTGCAATTTAGAGTTAAAAGAGACTAAAAAAACGCAAAGAAATCTAAAAAAAAAAAAGGAAATTTTCCTTTTTTTTTCTTTCTTAAATTCTTGGTCTGTCCATGAGGGAAGTTGATCATTAAAGGTACTCTCAAAAGCACCACCAGGTGCCAAAGGTGAATAAATTATAGTGAAGCAGTTAGAAAGTGCCTCTCCTTAAGACGCTTGAAGTCTGTTTCTCTTGACCATTACACAGAGATGCTTCCTCCCCTCAGCTCTGTGTGTTCTTCAGCTGCAAAAGCAGACATTGTATACCTGGATGTGGCTTTAAGCAGTTGAGCTCAACACTGAGCCTAAGCCCGTCCCCAGCCCTATGCCTCACCCTGAACCAGAGCATTCACAGTGGCAGGTGACACTCCTGTGTAATAACCCACTCTTCTTGATACACCTCAGCTCCTTGGTAAATCACTGACAGCTCTTCCTGTCTATCCTTTAGACTGAGAGATTAAATTGCACCTACACACGTGTCTGCACACAACAGACACACACACCATCCCCCAATATGCCGATTCCAAACCAGGCCTTTTGGAATGCAGTGTGTGATGTTGTTGCCACCTAAAACGTGACCACTGAGAAATGGGGCCACTTGGAAACACTGATGACATTGGCCAAAAGCTTCACTGGGGAAAGTCTGCTAACAGTCAAAGTTAAGCCTGCTGTGGCCCTCCCCCTCTCAGCTCCAGCAGGCCAGATGCAGTTTCCCTGGGAAAAGCAAAAGGGCAGAAAATGTTCTCAGGAGACACTGTGCCCTAGATACAGCCCAGCCTGTTTTCAAATCCCTGGGGCACAGGTGTGGAGTGCTGGACCAACAATGCTCGTGGACTCAAAACCCAGCACTCAAATTCTAACCATTTACCTAAGAAAGATAAAGGTACACTTTGTGTTTGAAAAAAGCCTATTAACATTTATGTTTATCAAAAACTTCAGCAGATCTCAAACTGAGCTGTGGCTTTCTTAACTGTATGCACATACCTGCAGGTGATTAGGTATTTGTACTTCCATATCTGTAATGCACTTGCCAGCAATGTTGTCATTATCTGTACCTGTCAATGAAAGCTGCATTTCCACGGGCTTTGCCTGGTATCTCTGGTCACTGCTTTCCTCTTTCACCCTTCTTTAAAAAACTTTAATTCTTCATAGGAAGAAAATTTAATTTAAGGATGGGGTGCTCAAACAGTGGTGATGGTGTAAGAAGGCAACTGGAATGCAACATCTTCAGCTGCATGCTCTCAATACAAATTGGTCATACAACAGTAATACAGAGTATTTGTATGCCACATTATTCTGGAGGCACCACTACACTGGAGGGAAGTGTGAAGGTGCTGATCTTCTCTTAGTGTACTACTAGCTGCAAGAACTGTACATTCAGCCCACAGTCTTCAAATCATACACACAACACCTGAGTTTACTGGGCTCAAGAAAAGGAGAGAAAGAGAAGAGGAAGAGACTTCCTTGGCCAAAATGTTTGGTTCTAGCCTACACTGAGTCAGCATTACTGTCAGTTGAAATAAGGACTCTGGTTTTGCACTTAGATCTGTTGACCTGTGAGGTCTCTAGTTTCTGGATGCTACTAGAATAACAAAGGCATCACATAAAGAAACAGCAGCCTCAAGGGAATAATAAAAGCTTTCTAGTCCACAGCAGTTAAATGACATTCAACCTTCAAAGTAACAAATTTTACCTATTTCAGATGCTGAAAAAAGCCTATCTTTCTGTAAGTCCCCAACAATCCATCCTTTCAAATTGTTTTCAGGTAACATTCATCCATTAATACTCCATTAAGGATCCACTAAGAATTAGTCTACTCTGGAATGAGGCTGTAATTATGATTACAGGAATGTAATCCCTTTCTGACAATGGCTCTTATTTCAACGTTTCAAAAGCACAAAAACAAGTACATGGTAGATGTATGAAGTATGGCCTGTTACACACAAATTTCAGTACGAATCCACCTTTGCTTTGGAAGGCAAGTACACATCCTGTGTAGGTCATTCAGTCTGAAAATTACATATATATCTGCTCTTCAGGCAGTTTCACTGCAGTCCTTTACTGCAGTATTTTGAGGCTAATCGTCCTCTCCATTGCTTACCCTTGCATCCCAGGCTTTCCTTGCAAGAAGTGTACACACATTTCAGCAGAGGAACAAGGCAGTAATGTTTCTTCAGAATTGCTACAGTTGTATTAAAACACAAACCCAGGTTTGGCTCAGCGTCTCTGAAACACTTTACATAGAAGTTAATTAACTCCTCATTCTTCAGCTACCTGCAAAAGGTGCTGCTTGCAGCCATTTACAAGTGTTTGAAACTAAAATACGCATTACTGAAGATCAAAGCAGGATTTAAGTGTGTAGCACAACTCCCTTTGCATCAGAGAACTTCAACACTCACACACAGCATGCTTTGACAACACATCCACCTCTACACCTTGCCTTACAGCGAGCAGTGCAAAGCTCAACCTGTTACATGATTTTATAAACCCGTTCTGCTTTGTACCTTACCTTCTGATTATCTGGAATGCTGCTTTCTGCCCCACCCAAGTCACTTGCCCAGTATAGACTCTTGCTGGGGAATGGGACGGCAAGATCACGTCCACTTTGCACACTGTGCAAAAGCTAAAGTAGGCTGAGAGTCAGAGTAAACAATCAGAGAAAGAATTTTAAAAATTTACTAGGTCACCACCTGAAGTGCAGAACTGATGTATTTATAACTAAGGAACTATTGAATACCTAATTTATTACTGATCTTTGATCCTTTGATCCATTATTTATTGTTGATCCTTCTTTTGAGTAATGGTAACATAGATCACTCTAAACCATTCTTCCATATTTATACTATATATCTTAACTACTAGGACTTTTAAATAATGTATAACAAAACAAAAAGGCATAAATGAAATCATAGGTTATATGAATAATAAAAAAATCAGTACAGACTCATGCAATACTCATGAATTGCATTGGAAACCATTTTATTTCTATCAACCCCACACCACAGGCTCCCCAAACCAACACACAGGTTCATCTCCTGCTTTGAAACAAGGCTACTCTATCAAGGCTGCTGGTTTCTGATACATCTCCCACAATAAAAGAATGAATGCTATGTCTTCTTGTTAGAGGATTTTATTAAATAATATTCAGTCAGCTGTATGAGACATTTATGGAACCTCATTACTGAGTTAAAGTGCCATCAGTCAAGCCAAACACACTGAGCAGCTTATTCTCTTCGGTCTAATTTGCATGAGGTCTTACACAGTTCATGCCATGCAAAGCCCTATCAAGACCATTATATATTTTGCAAATACCCTTTCAATGAAACCCAAGGTTTCAAGAAACAGCAAGTTCAACACACACGAAAATAAAAATACAACTTGCATAACCAAGTGTACTTACAAGCTGAACAGCAGCAACACCACTAAAAATAGCTGACTTTGTGCTTCACAGAAAAACTGCACACGGCTCGACGATTTTGTTCACTGAACCATGGGGCTGACAAGCCTTTGAAAGGCACTCAGAGGCCTCAACAATTACAGTGCAAGATATCACAAAAACTCTTTATTTCATTTGTCATTGCGATGGCTCAAAAAAAGATGATTATTATTAAGACATATTTTCAAATAATTTTTACAGAAGTGTTTCACCATCAGGACCCTGCATTGTCCAGCCAGACTACAAGTAATGACAAATATGTGTATCTATTGCAAAACACACTTCTGCCTAATTTTTATTTGGAAAAACATGAGTTTCTAAGCAGATTTAACCAGAAATTATATTCACACCCACAGATTTCAGATTTTTTTTCTGAATGCCTGTGTCTATTAAAGATTTTCATTTCAAAATAGAGTTCCAGCATAAATCACTCTCTTATTTTGCACTTACTGAGCAAAACACACTGTATTCCCACAGCATTTAAAGTGAGAATTTCATTGTTGCCAAAATGCACTACATAGCTATCTGCATTCTTTTTTGCAGACACTCCCTTACTTCAGTAAGCCAACCATCACTTCACTGATATCCCACAATTTTCTTGCAACCAAGTCATCCATGGCTTTGGGCAGAAGTTCTTCCTCTTTGCAGTCTCCAAAATACTTTCCTGACACGCCTTCGACGTCAGGAGAAGAGGCCAAATAAATAGATGTCTGGGCTCCTTCCAGAGGTGTTTTGAAGAAAGCCCACGACACCAAGTTGAATAGAGGTTTGGCCAGCAAAGGAATATTCACATGTCTGCCTAGATTTGTTCTGACAATCCCAGGATGAAGGGAGTTGACGGTGACTCCTGTCCCTTCCAACCGACGGGCCAGCTCCCTGGCAAATAATATGTTAGCCAGTTTACTTCGGCTGTAACAAAAGCTTTTATTGTAGCTTATTTCACTGTTCAAGTCTTCAAAGTTGATCTCTCCATATTTGTAAAGCTTTGAGGACACAACAACAATCCTGCTTGGGGCAGAATTTTTGAGGAGGCCCAGAAGAAGGTTGGTGAGCAAGAAGTGGCCCAAATGGTTTACACCAAATTGCATCTCAAAACCATCCTCTGTCTTCATGTACGGACACTGGAATATCCCTGCATTATTTATCAGAACATCCAGCCTTGACTCTTCCTTTAAAGAGGAAAGAAAAAAAAATATTTCTGTTTTAGAACTCCCATGTAAAACATTATTATACTTCAATTTCTCATTGGGCATTGTTAAAAAAGAAATAACTTCATTTCTAGTTTTCTGACTTGTAACTTTCTGACATTCTCTTAAAGCATTGCTGGGAAAAAACCCACCTTTAAGTTGAAATACCACTAAACTGTGGATTCAGCCCCAGTAGGACGCAAATTCCTGAGAGCAGGTCTGTATCAACTTCTAATGCAGGCAAAGAATACAACCATCAGCTTCTCAAAGAGCAGCTTTTCCTACAGCAATTCACTGATAAATTACCTTTGTGATGCATTTTTTTTCTCTTTAAAAAGCAACCTGTCTTTTGCACTGCAAGAGGACACACATTAATTTATGGCAAATCTCTGCTATAGCAAAAGACATACAAGCATGGAACACAAAGATGTTAGCACAAGGAATTAACCTCAGGGCTGAGAAGGAACCATTATACTGTAGAGCCATCATCTCACTGGGAGGATATGAAAAACTCTGCTAAATAACTTCTTCATTATTTTAAACTTGTCTTACTTTAAAACCAGTACACATCACTCTGCTGCTGGGTGAGAACTATGGAGCAGGACTCATAGAAAAGCAACACTCATGTTTCACATAATTTGAGTCCAATAGGTCTATTCAGGAACTAAGGAACAGAGGTTCTATGAGGCGCTTGGCACATGAGATTTGTTTAATCAGTATTCTGGTTCATGTCAGTAAAAATCAGACTCAAATGTATGTTACACTCTCCAAGATCAGAAAATGTAAGTAATTAACAGAGAGGTGGCATTGATAATTTAGATATATGCATCATGCACTTCATGCTCCGGAATCCACTCAAAACTTAAGAGCTCTCCAATTTACCCAAAACTGTAATTAAAAAAAAAAATAAATTAAAGTAAGCTGCATAAATAAGTTCTGAATTCAACACTCTTACCCACCTCTGACAAAAGACTGTGAAAGCACAATTTTGCTTGCATGAATCAGAGACAAAGGTATTAATTTTCTCTAAGAGCACTGGAAGTTTTCTTTGCTTTTAATTCTTTAAAACCAATGCAGGAAGACAAGCTGAGACAATCTTGGATCATTTTGATGATAAAAATAGAGAGCCTCATAAATGAATTCTGCACCATTTCCCTTTTATTTCGCTGCCATTAGCAGCAAGGATACAAAGAGCAAACCCCAAATCTGCACTTGGCATTCAGTTAAAGGTGCTGGCATCTGATCACTCAAAGCTTCAAGTATTTCAATCTCAGACTTCCGACTTACAATTTCCGTGGAACTTGTGGCTGCTCAGTGTTTCATGTAATTGGGTCCCCAAGGCGTGACCCAAAGAGCACCAAACTCATTTCTCTCCACCCAAAGGGACACAATGGTCAGTCACTATCACTAAATCAGGACAGGAATGAAGAAGTACTGACTGCAGATCTGCTCACTGAACTGAACCTTCTTTCTTCTTTAGAGAAAAACATCTGACTAGAGAATTTATTTTTCAAGACTTAACACCTCAAGAAGCAAGACCTCTATGTGTGCTATTCTGTGAAATTCCTACAGATAATAACCTAGAGTGATGTGATCAATGCCAAGCAAGCAGCTACTACAACCAAATACAGTGGTGTGCACAAAACATTGCTTTGATGGGCAGTGCTATTCCTTGCAGCTCACTTTTACTTTTCCATGGAACCCTTCAACATCTCAGTTTTTTATTTTTTTTCAATGAGACTAAGGAGTAAGAGATATAATCACTTTCAATAATGGAAAGTAAAGCTCCCAAATAAGGCTAAGCAGTGGGAGTGCACTGTCTCCCCATCCTGCCAATGTTTACATATCCTTTATGTCAAACAAAAAACCACAAGTACCCCCAAACAAATCCCAAAATCACTGCTCCAAAAAGGTCTCACAGATAGGGAAGGTAAATAACAAATTGGGGTGGAAAAGCTCTTGAAAGTATCTCCTGAGCTTGCATCCCTTGTTATTCAGGTGCATTGAAGTTGTAATGCAGACATCAGCAATACTGTGAAGAAAGCACACTCCCTTTATTTCTCACTTAAGAGCCACTCTGATACTTTGTACTAGAAAAGATATCATTCTTAAAAGTTAAACAATATGCCTTTTTTTTTTGTTTGGTGTGTGCTTATTACACAAATTTTATATACTTTCATGTAAGCAGGTTTTCCCACAACATGGAAGCAAGATTAGACCTTATCACTGGATTCATACCTATATAGAGTCCCACTAGTGAACATAAAACTCAACACTTAACTTTTAGAAAAGCAGTTTGAAAATAATGCAATATAGTCCCTGTTTTCTTCCCCTGTTACAAGAGGGTCTAAGCATATTTTAAATACTTAACAAGCACATCTCTGAGCAGCATCAGAACTTATTAAGCCTGGCCTCCCACGACTTCATGGTTCATGACTTAAGTAGCTAGATGTGGTGAGATCAAAGTCCCAAAATATGTTTTTTGTGGGAATGAAATAATGCCTTCAAGAGTGCTTCCCTCTGCTTTATATATCTAGTGGCATTGCTGTCAGGCAAAGCAACTGGATGTCCCCATTCTCACTAAACTCAAGTTTTCAGACAATCTGCAAAAACTTTATATATTCAAAAATGTCTATTGACTATATTCTGCTGGTTGGGAGTGAGAGATTTAAATCCTTGGTGGGGGTGCACCTAAGGAGGCAGCAGAAGGATGACTGGAGCGTGTCAGTAGTGCACCTGCCAACTTTTATTTTTCTGGTGGCAAAGCTGAGCAGTAATACTAAACCAACAAAGGTTAAGCTAGTTAATTCAGAAAGAAATGAAGAAAAATCACTTATCTCACACAGAAACAAGCATTTCCTTTCCAGATCTAGAATATTTTAAACCAAAACTGACCAAACTATCATGAAATTCATCCTTCCAGGAGCTAATTCACGGCCAATTTGCTTACAACCTGCTTCTGAACCCTGAGGTGACCTCAGCGACTTCCCCAGCCCCCCGAGCGCGCTGCTGGCAGGAGGAACAGCCTCGTCCAACCCACAGGGAAACCCAGGCACCAACACGGAGCGCAGAGGCCGCGCCAGCACCGCCCAGCCCGCGCCTGCCGTGCCCTGCCCGGGCCGGGGCAGCGCGGCGCGGCGACCCGCGGGCCCGGCCGTACCTGCAGGACGCGGTGGCAGAAGGCTCGCACGGAGCGGAGCGAGGCCAGGTCCAGCTCGCGGACCACCAGCTCGC
>VZUI01062623.1:0-48040 GCA_013401135.1 Cettia cetti | reverse complement strand
CTGGGATGACCAATTGGTAGAAAGGTTTACCTTTTGTATTACCAATCAAACTGGCCTCTGACTTTCTGTATAAAAGAGGTGGTCATCTCATAATAAAGGGAGAACCCACGACACCTGCAAAAAGGAACCTGCATCTGTTTCCTTTGATGTCTCTTGTGACACCAACTCACAGCACAAGCACTGAATGCATGGTGAGTATATGTTCTGCTGCCTTTTACAGTACACTGATCTACATACTCCCTTGTATTTCTGCAGGTAAAAAACTTGCAGAGCTATTTTCACATCCATTCAATGGTCTCTCCTCTCCAGGATGCAGGTGAAGCAGCTCTTTTCAACACTCACTTATGTACCTGCACATGCTGGAGATTGAATTAGGAGAGGCTTGGCACTGAGGAGCTCAATTGGCCAAACAGTTGGAAAGAGGGCTGCATTCAAAACAAAAGTACCTTGGGGCATCAGCCACACAAAGATACATCTCAGCTACATTTGACTCGTTTCCTGCAGTACAGTCCAGACATGACTGCAAGAAACTGCAAGCCTTATCCACACAGCAGGATACCCAGGTACAGTGATGAGTTCTGTGATGCTACAATTACACTGCTACCAGTGCTCGGATAGCCTAGGATAGGCAATTTAAAGCTAGATGCTGCTTTTTTACACCACAAACACTACAGGGCAGGAAGTACTTCTAGAAATTTTTAAAGATAATTTTCTAGTGTTAGTGTAAGAAACTACTGAACAGAGTAAAACTGGCTCATTCTTAGCTTTTGCATACTTGGAGCACACATTCAGCTTGAAATCCTTTAAGCTGCAGAACTGAAGCTCCTCATAGAAGACCTAACCCACCCCCATCAAGCTGCAGCGTGCAGTTATCGTGCCGTAGGACTGGATTCTGCCCATTTCTAAAACTCTGCAGTCCAGAGCTGCTGACATTTTCTGTCTCCTTCTCCCTTGCCTGAGCAGCAGAGCACTCACCGATGATCTGGTGGACGTTGGTGGCTTTCAGGCCCATCAGATCGGGCAGCTGATCGATGATGATCTCTCTCTCTGCCGTGCCCTTGTGCACGCGCTCAATGCTGCGCCTTTGCCAGTCTGTCCAGTAAATGTAATCTCCCAACAGAGTGAATCCAAATATATGAGGCAGCTTGTCCTCCACCAGCACTCTCCTCCCAGTTCCATCAGCATTCATGACCTATGAATGTACAAAAACTTTTTAGGTACATAGAATAAACCTGCTGCTATTCGGCAGATTAACAAACTAGCTGCTCCATGCTCAGACTTCAAATTAAAAAATAATCTCCTATCCATTATAATGCTATCAATGTTACACAGTGCCCTAATAAAAAAGAAGAGATTGTTTATTAACAGGTACTTACTCTAAAAGCCCCATTTACAAGGTTAGCCTCGTAACCAGATTGTAATGTGAAATTATGACACAACACTCATTACCTTTGCTTTAGGAAATATTATTATGTAATAATAGTTACTCCTGTTATGACTCTCTCATTTCTGACATGAGTTTTGGTTTAATTTTAAAGAGGAGTCACTGTGTTTTACACAAATGAAAACAAATTTATAATGGCCAAGGTGTTCTGGCTCAGCATCTTCTAGGCCAGCATCCCTCCCAAGTGAGCTTTGCCTGTATTGCAGAGAGCATTAAGAGAAGACCCCACACAAATACTGGGAGGCAAAAGTGAAGAAGATCTACAGAGTACATTTATATTCCCCAGTCTGAATAAGGCACTAGTTTTACATTCTTCAAAATTAGGTACAGTAATTTTTTTACTACAAGGAACAGCAGTAGTCTGTAAATAATTGCATGGCTTTGATCAAGACACTTGAATTTACTGTGTCATTTTTCTGTGCTGCTAAAAAGGAGTAATACCTAACTTCCTCAGTGAGGCACTGAAAGGATTAATTAAACATATGTATGCATGTTCAAGTGATCAAGTGTCTTATGAATGTCAAGTATTATTATAAAATGTACCATACTGACAGGAGTGAAGAGTCCTGTGTTTTAAGAGAGCTTAAAAATGGTTCAGTGCTGCAATTTTTCAGAAAAAAAAAATCCTTCTGAACTATTTCTACCTGTTTCAAGGTCATACCACCCTTCCAAAACCAGAAAAAACCTCCAACCAACCTTAATATAAAAACTTTCTGAAACAATGTGATTCACAAATCCAAGGTAGCATACTAATCCCTGAAACATTAAAGCATTCTTCCCACCACCCAAGCATGTTCTAGGTAAATGACTGGAAAAGGAGTGATTTATTAAACCACTGTTTTCAAATCTCTTTCACTTATGGAATTAAGATAGCCACAAACAAATCTATATGGCTTCCCATGGCTCAAATCCAAAGACTTATGCAATGACAACCTTCAGGATCAACTGGTTTAGTACCTCAGATTAGACTGATGATAGCTGGTGGCCAGAATATCTTCCCAGATCATGAGAAATGTAAAGGTTAGTTTGGAGCAACTCCTACCCATACACATATGAGAAGAGAGGAAAGGAATAGAGAAATGGAACTAAAACACACACCCTTCTCAGGACTCAGTATAATGTACATATTAAGGAAATATTTATGAATTCCCTTTAAAAAGTGGAAGAAATGCTATAACCTTCACAATAATTAAATTTCTCCTTAAAACTATACCTTGTCAAGCTTCCCAACATTTTGGCACTTACACTCAGTATATTAAAATGGGAACTGAATCTTTATGTGCACATTCCTACAGAAAAAATAAGCAATAAAGCATCACCATCACAAAGTAGCATTTTTAGAAATTACTTTTTTTGCCTTGCATTTATTAAAAAAAGAGAAAATTCTCTATTTTAGGGAGTGCTTAATTAATGGCAACAAAAATTAGTTGGAAGGTGTATGGAGTGAGATGAACTTTCTTTGACAGACTTTAAGAGCTGTTCAAATAAGCTTCCCCCATACTGAAAAGTCAGGAAAAGAGAAGGGAGGACGTAAGGATTAAGTGTCTGCTTTTAATTAATTTTTGGTTTGACACATAAAGGCTATTTTGAAAGACAGCTTTACATCTCCTAGACAAAATATGCACCTTTCTGAAAGTACTTACATATAGCTGCCAGTCTGCTCCTACTTCAATTTTACCTGAGCACATCTGCAGTATGTTGCCTAATATAAACATCTGCCCAATACCACCACATATATATATATGGTAGCAGCCAGATAGCACCACATACATATATATATATATATATTTATTTTTTTTTCCCCATGCCACCATGTTGTCTGCACTGACTTTGGCTGCATATTATTAGGTGATTTCAATAGAATTACATCCATTGGCTACAGATTCAGTCTGGTGTAAGGCAGAAGGGAAGTGGCAAGAGATGTAGGGGTGATACATACAAGAAGAATAAAACAAAAAGAAACAATCACCAACCAATTTCAAGGGATTTCAGTATCATCTTTTCACATACACAGACAACAACCAGTCCCAGGCCATGCTCCTTTCTGGATTCTTTCCCCTTCCCCAGCTCCAAATGGATCAGCTCCTCACAGTGAAGCCCATCCCCACAGAATCCCAAACTCCACAAGAAACCCACCTTCAGCTGCTATGAGGCAGTGTCTCCAGAGGTTTATGCTGCTTTTAACCACAATGTGGTGTGAGTTTCACATTCTGAATACTGCAAATCACACTGAGAATATAGGCTACAACAGGAAACAGATGTGGTGTAGCCACAAACGCCACCTTTACTGAAAGAGCGAGTAGTTCCATGAAAAAATATAAATTTAAAAGTGCAAAAATTAAATGGCCTCAGAAAAAGTACCAGATATCCTGCTTGAAGAATAAGAGCTTTTTTTTTGTCCTAAAACAATAATGAATGCAAACCTATAGCCTCATGAACACACAGCTTATTCAAAGCAAGTGAATTACTGCTGAAAATGTAGTCACATTTTAAAATGCTGTACTTAGTGATCAGTAGGAACAATAAAATAACTTTGAAGCGCTACTTCTAATTTAAAGTTACAGACTGGAACACACACTGACACATTCTAAGGGTCTAGCTTGTTATTAGATACCTTGCATTCAATTCTCTTCTAAGTACCAGTAATCACTGTGATAAATAGGCTAATGCAGTGAATTTACCTTTTTGATAATCTGGGATTTGAATGTATGGTAGTTTAAACTTGTCACTTGACTGCTTTAAGTCTAGAGTGTCATCACTAAATCTATCTCATTTATGAAAATCATGTTCAGCTCTGTGTAGAGCTTGTGCTGGGACCCTGGCAGAACTGTGCAGACTAGCAGTCCCCTCAGGTGCAGTGCACCAAGGCCAGGGCAGCAGAGACTGAGCAGATGTTTATGAGCACTGGTTTATGTGCACAGCACTGAGGAGATGCTCACTGCACAAAGTGTCTGTCCCTATCAAGCTCTACTGAGACCAGTACCAAACTAAGAGCCCAGTCCTACAAGGCTGAGATCAAAGTGACAGATCATTATCTTTCAGCTTAACTCATAAGCACAGTTAAATTTTCAGTATAGAACCACAGAGTCATAGACCAGCCCAGGTTGGAAGAATCTCAGAGATCATCTGGTCCATTTTTTTTTTTTTTTTTGTGGGACAGAAGCCTAGATGAGATTATCCAGCATCCTGTCCACTTACATCTTGAAAACTTTTAGTAAGGAGAGAGACTTCACTACATGCCCCAGTAAAGTATTTCTTTCTTATATTAAATGAAATATCCCTCAATGCACCTTGTACCAGTTGCCCCTGTCCTCTCCATGTGGCACCATCCATGTGCTGGGAGAGCCTCCTTCCTCCCTGAGTGCTGGAAAAACGTGAGCCTTCTCTTCTCCACGGAATAAAGACCAAACCCCTTCTGTCTTTCCTCACAGGGCGGGTTCTCATCATTCCTTTAGGCACTCTCCACTCTCCCTGCATCGCTGTTGAATTCTGGGAACCAGAGCTGGACACAGCTGGCCTGACAGTCCTTGAGTGGGATGATCAATGTCCCCGTGGATGCAGCCCAGGATCCTGTTTGTTTTCTCTGTACAGCAGCACACTGGCACAATTTGCTCTCAGGGACCTGCATTGGCTTGTCCCAATCACCTGCATCAGCAACAGCTTGCAGGTTTCTAGGAGAACTTTTCCAGCAACTGGAATAAGACTAATGGGCCTGCAGCTTCCCAGGTCCTCTTTTGGATATAGTTGTAAATGATCAGGGAGCAGGTTAAATATCATGCCCAATGCATCATTTCAACATGGGTCATGCTAAGCTCTTTCTCTGGCTGACAGGAGCAGAGGAAGTCAACAACCAATGAACATTTATAAACACTTGGTAACACCACCTTCAAAAAATGTATTACTTATGAACAAGGAACAGGCCTCTCTGATGGACTGTAAGTCCTCAGCTACACTATAAGATGTTGCCAGAACATTATTTCTTTCACAGACACACATCAATAAAACAAAAATCCAACACCCCTAAAACAAACAACTCTTCCAGTAAAATCTATAAGCTCCTCTAATTGCAGATACTTTAACCTAAGCCCTGATTTTTAAAATCAGCAGCCTGTTTTTGGACAAATGAGAGATACCTTCACCATTATTGATTCCTGAACTTCAGCAGCTTTACCAGCATCAACTTACTCATCCTCAGAGTGGCCAGAAGACCTCACTTAATACGCAGGACCTCAATTGCTCTGCTCAAGTACTACTGCCAACACTGCCCAGCTCTACAAAAATTTTATCAGGCACCAAAGCTGGAAAGCATCTTCCCCCACTGAGTCACAGGAAGGATGCAATTGTAGCACTCATCTTTCTTCTGGAAGGATAAGGAATTAGACAGCCTTCTGACCCCATGGCAATGCTTTGCATGTCATGACTCCCACAAGTGCAGAATACACTGGCTTGTTGTTTCCTTGGAACATGTTGAAATATACTCTGGATATTTAGTTATGGCTTACCTTACAGTATGCACAAAACCCCAAACATTTGGCACAGACTTCCATGATGGAAATATCACAAAAAAAAAAAAAAAAAAAAAAAAAAAAAAAAGTAAACTCTTCCTAAGCAGATCTTAAATTCTTAACTCATTCCAAAGGCAACTTGGGTTTCTCTCAGTAGTTTAAAACCAGCAGAAAATATCAGAAAGCATTACCATCTTCACCATTTCAACATGGGTCATGTTAATGCACCACAGGAATAGATACAACTTTAAAACAGTGAGGTAAAAAGGGGAATTTCTCATGAGTTTGATCATTAACACTGATCTGCTTAAGATGATTGCAAGTAAGCATTACTGTAGAACACCATGAAATACTGAATTCAATACAAATATCCCAGATATTCCAACATGCCATATTGAGCAAGGCTTGCATTATACCTGAAATAATTTAGGAATACTCACAGCCAAGGTTTAGTTACTTCAGCCCTGATTGTCCAGAGGTAAATACCTGTTTGAGGTAAATGCTGTTTGATGCAAAAAACAACTCAGTTCATGGCATTGCTAATCAGGGATATGACTGTTCATTGTCTACCTAAATGAATCTTACTTAACAAGGAAAGTGAAAACCATCACTACATTCATTAGATTTATTTGGTTAAAGAAAAAAACTCAGGCAGCATCTCTCTTAAAAATAACTCTAAAAGATAGCTAGAATGCCTTCTAATCATTATATTTACATTTTTTCAGACTGGGTTTAAGAACAATGTATTTTCAACTTCTCTGAGCAACATAAAACAGACTGGAATGATTTTACTGTTATGGCTGCAGCAATATATAATTAACATGTATTTACTACGAAACAGCTGCTCTAAGAGAGAAACAAAGATATCTTGTCTAAATTTCCAGTTTTATTAGTCTTCCCTCTAAAAAATGTCTTGATCAACTATACTCTCTTTCAGTGAACAACTGAAACTTTCACCTCAATTTGAAGAAATTACTCTGTCAGTGTCATTTATTTACTGTTAACAGCATTTCCCCTCAATTCTAAAACATTAAGGAATGAAATGGGAAGTCCTCTCTCATTGCACTAAAATCCTGAAAAATCACCAGAAGGGATTCCTGGAACCCTTTGGATTTGCTTCAAAAACCAAATGCCTCCAGCCAAGTCCATGATTTTTTACTGTTAATTGTTTTATAATAGCCATTAACGATTCCTAATTTAACAGTTCCTCAGCACCCTCAATTTCCTTTAGAACTCTAACAATTTTGCCAAAGAATTCAAAATATATTTTTTCTGAGCATGGATAATATTCCTAATAGGACTGCCATGAAGATAAATATGTACAAACAGTATAGAGATTAACTTCATAAATACCCTTTCTATCAGGCTACACACACTGCTATAAGCTAATTTCTTTAACAATAGGACAACGTTCTTAGCTCACTGATCAATGCCAACAGCAGAAATGTTTTTTTCTGTGATGGAATTTAATTTTAGAAATAAGTGGTTCAGTTTTTAATGAAATGGCTCAAGTCAGGTAAAGTGACAAGTAGGCAAGGAAAAGATTTTAAAACCATTGTGACAATCACATATGACATCTCTTAGGCAATCTCATGCAACACAAAAAAACTTCTGCATTTGTAAAGAACAGGCTGAGACAAAAAATGAGCCAAATGATAAATAAGATGAGAAGAGAGATTTTTATGGGGAAAAAAAAAAGAATCTTTTCCTCTAAAAAAATTCAGTGGTAAAACAGGTGACTAAAAATGCTTTACTCTGGAGATTAATTTTGGTATGTAATCCATAGGGTGGAGTGGCAGCAGACAGGGAGTGTTCTGTTACCTGGGCATAGGCTGTGGGGGCAACAAAGGAAACTAAAATGACTGCATTTTGCAACTTACTATTTAGCAACTAAGACCTGTGGGCAGCTACACACAACACTTTGCAGAATGTAAACCAGACTAGCCAAGACCAACCTGAAACCTCACAGTGGGTTTGGGGGAACAGTTTTACAAGATTAAGTTTGGCATAACAACCCCTGAGGCTCTTGCATATGGGCAAAAGCCTCTGTGCTCTTCTTTCCCAAGATTCTTTCTTTCAGTGCCTTGCCCCACAAACTTATTTTTCATTTGTTCTCTACCTAACCTGATGTCTTCCAGGCTCCTTCATAAATGACTATAATTGATTTTTTTATAGAGGGAAAAGTTTTCGACTGTTTTACCAAGTCCAAGTGGTTCAGGGAACAGTGCAGTGAGAGACTCAGCCAGTTATGAGACACTTTTTATCTCTGGTGGCAGTAAGCTTTCAAGTTGATTCAATTGCTCCTATTCACTAAATCACTTCAATTCCAAGGGTCTTGCATGTCCAAGAGCTTGGTTTTCCATCTTTTTCCACAGACTCTTTGCCACACTACAAGATTATGCATGGTACCAGAAAAGATGTGCAGGTTAAGACTACAAAATCTCACAGTGAGGTAAGAAGCCTGTGTGAAGAAAGCTAAATCATTATTGAGAGCGATTGGAGATCAGGTAAAACTTCCAAAGAAGCCCAGGTCCAAGATCAGTACAGGGTTTTGTACAGTAAAGCAGCTCAGCTTGTGAAAAGGGGAAAAAACAAAGCCAGAATTTGAGAGAAAAGGGATATTAGTGGACTGACAAACAGTACTCAGCTGGATCAGAACACAGATGACAGCTCTGTATCTCTTCATATTGCTCCCAGCTTGCCATGAAATACTTCAAATATGTCAGACTCAGGAGAGCTGATGGCTCTGGCTCTGTCTGAGGGATTCCAGTGTTTTCCCTTAGGTAACCAATACTGGCTGCTAGTAGAGGCTTGTTGCTTTGTAGGTGAGACACCTGTGTAAACCAAAATACAATTTCCTAACTCCAGTGTGAAAAATCTGGAAAGCACATAAGAAATATGAGTGTAGATCCAACAGTTATACTCCAATCAGCTGCATGCTGGACCATGGGGACCAAGGGGCTTTCAGAGCTATCAGCAGCAAACCAGAACTGCTCATCTTTTAGCAAAGGTTATGAGAAACATCTCTGAATTCCCAATGTGAGCAGTCAGCACAACTTTCTGCTCAAATGTATCTCGAGTGTGGGTACTTGTCTCTGACATGGCCATTCCAGGCTCTCCTTCAAGGTAACAGAAAAAAAAAAAGAAGAGTGCTTTTAGAGTAGGACTCATCTAATCTGTTCTAAACATTTACAGTGTGGAAATGCTGATTTCCAACATTTTTATAAAGGCAACATAAGGGAACTTAAATTAGCTGAATGTATCCACATCTCATGAGATGAAACCCACTATGGATTTCAGGATGAATTGCAGATCTATGACACAAGAACCATTTGAATGCCAAAGTCTTCTCCACATAATTTTTAGTACAGTAATTTCACTTAGAAAAATACTGTGTTTGGTACTCAGATCAGAGAGTCAGGTTACTCTTGGGCAGGAGTTCTGGCTCCATCTCCTGAAAAGCTTCCCTCAGCAGCCTCTTTGCTAGGAACTTCTCCCTTTTCCACGAAGCATGACAGCCTATGGACAGCAGATCCCTCAGGACCTCTTGGAAAACTCTTCAGTACAAGTGGCTTGTGATGTAAGGTCTCAATAATCATACTTTTCATATCTGAATTTTGTTTAGGTAGTCTCAATTTATCAAAAGTAATAAAAAATTAACTTTTAATGCTCCCGATTTGAAACTAGCATGGATGCATTAATTTTAAAGTTCAAAAGAAACCTCTCAAATTAAAATTATACCAAGTATAAACTAATACTGTTTTCTTTTTTAAAATAAATCCTTACTTTATTACTAATTTCAAAAATCTATATTTTTCTTAATACAGGCTTAGGTGTTAAGAAATAGCTGGAAATACCCTGACAAAGTAAGCTTTAAAATTTCTGAAACTGGGATGGAGTACAGGGATCTGTCCCTACCCTTTATAGCACATACTTGTTTTTTGTTAAATGAAATTCCCAAGTGCCACAACTATCCAAAGCAAAAGTAAACAGCAAAGCAACTTCAGGTATTTGTTTCAACTACCTTACTTCTCACACCTGCAAAAGTTTAATGCAAGTACACAAAAGCAGCTGGGTTCAAGAGCTAGGAATATAATGGATTCTGCTTCTCAGTTTTCAAACCTGTGCTTCAAGTAAGCTGGATGGGGTAGGATCAACAACCAGGCTTGCAAGTCATCAGCATTTCACAGTACAAAGACTAATGTATGAGACAAAAATTCTCAGTCAGAAAATAAATGGTGTATACTTAGGAAACAAAATTTCCTTATTAGGGTGGCAGCAAAATTGAGGGAGTTGTCATCAGAGGAAAATATAGCCCTGCAATTTCAGGATTAGAATATGAATTAAAGCATTCTCTAGATGCCAGACTATTAGCTCCTAGGTCAAAGACAAAAATGTCCTCTCTGTTCAAGATTTCTGTGCTCTAAAAAGTCTTTGCTGCATCTGCTTTCTGTTGTCCAGCAAGGCTGAGTTCTGAACACTTGTGTGGACTTAAGCTGAAAAACAGCAGGATGTAATACTTTCCATGTTAATCATGGAGATTAGAGACAGTCATGCCAGACACGGCTAATAGATTTGGGAATGCACAAACACTTCAAGTTAGAGCTGCACTCAAAAATCACGAGATAATGGCTGGATCTGAGCAGGAGGCAGAGCCTTTCTTTACACTCACCACTAGTAGGTGTTAGTGGGTGTCATCTCCAGCTCTGAGAATGGAGAATGGGAGAGGACGAATAAAGAAAAACGAAGCAGAGATTGAAAAACTATGGGAAATCAGCCATATCATCATGACTTCCCCTTAACACACACAGCCACACATGCATGCAGCCATTCATAATTGCTTTATCAATACCAGCTTTGCTGACCATTTAAAAATCCAACCTATGCCTTAAAACAGGTAGCGTACGTGCCAAGAACACAAATATTCACTAGAGCAGGAAAACACAAGACCAATTCAACAGAGCAGATCATACATTTTTAACCTCATAGCACGGCAGGAAAATGCTTTAAACCTGTAGCAAGTCAATGAGAAATCTTCCCCACTGGTAAGCACAATAGCAGCCATCCATTTCAATAGAAGTTTATCAGCAGTGAAACCTGACCGAGATAAATGACGAAGCTGTTGAGCCACAGCCTGCTTCTGCCTGCTGCAGGCTGCCAGATAAAATGGGAACAAAAGCTCCCTGCTGTACCCCCCACCAGTCTCCATTAACCCCTGCTGATGCTTTATTATCGTCTGGGGGCTCCAGAACAGCATAGCATGAATCAGTGGGTAAAAAAATAAATAATAAAAGCACATATGTAGCACAAACAAACCAGAAACATGGCTTGCAAGAACGACGTTCAGTTTGGTAGCGCTGCAATTAAATAACAGTTCTGAGGAATCTCACATGTAAAGGCGAAAAAAATGAAAAAAGCACAAAGTATATAAAATCATGTATGAAAAACTACTTAAAGGCAATAGAGGCAAGTACACAAATGTGTTTCTCCTGCTTTTACCCCCCACCTTTTCAACGATACATAAACACATAAAGCAAAGCAGGGAACAGGCATTTATTCTGATGCCTTCATGTCCAATTCCAAGTTTCATCTTTGGATCCTGACACAAATACCTTTCTTTGTTGCACCTACACCAGTGTCCTTTATTCAAATGTAAGTTTAAAATATTTACTGAAGGCCAAAGCGTCTTCTATTACACAGATAAAAAAAATGGATGGTGAGGGCATGGAAAGTGCAGCAAATCTCCTCAAGATTCCTGGTTGCCATTGGAGAGTAGGCAGTGTGAGCAAACTTGAAATTTTAGCTATCATAGATTAGGATAGGGATCTACATTTAGCAAAGGCCGTCCCCAATCAAAACCTCCACATACTGCAGAAGGGGAAAAAGTCCTTGTGGTGCCTAGGAGGAGTGTGTTAGGGAAGAGAGTTTGGATCAGTTCTGCCTCAAGCAAAGGCAAACCCATCTGTGGGATTGTTTTTGCTCAAGGACTGGGGTGCACTTGGTGGGTGATGCAGAGGGATGTGGAAACACAATGGATACCTCAGGGGGATTTGGTTTTGGGTGAGAACAGTCTGTGATGCTGAGCTGTATCATACTGGTTGCCAAATGACTCTGCCACTGCTTGCCATAACTCCCATGGACAATGAGGATGGGCTGCTCCAGATACACCAGTCATGAGCTCCTGATGCAATTTGCAATCAGCCAACATCACACCATTCCTTCTGCCCTGGAAGACACTTGGGACAGATAAACCCCGAAGCAATGAACTAAATTCATTCAACAGACATCTTGGGGGGATGGCCATTGACTCCAGAAATGAGAGCTGTACTTCTGTGTGTGTTTATACATATGTATAAACATATGTGTGAGCATTGCTGGAAGGAGTAGGACCTGGCACGATGAACATGGTATAAAATAAGGGACAGGAAATGTACTGGTTCTGGCTAGGACAGGATCAATTTTTGCAGTAGTTGGGAGGGGCATGGCCAAGACCTGGAGGTTATTCTGTACAACCCCAAGTCATTGCTGGGAGTGGGGGAAAGGGATTCTCTTCCAGGGAGAAGGGGTTCCTTCCAATTGAGGAAACATGGCAGGGAGAGAAGGAGCCATCCAGTATTGTCTACTGTCAGGGATATTCTGAGTGAATAATTTCTTTCTGTTATTACTATTGTGCTGTTACTGTTAGTTTTCTTATCTCATAGCTGTTTTCAGTAAATTATTCTTATCTTAACCAGTGATCTTTGCCTTTTGTGCCTCCAATTCTCCTCTCCACCCTGTTGGGGGAAGTGAGAGGTGTGTGGTTTGGAGAGTCTTGGTGGGAGCACTAAATTGGGGGGCACCATTCCTTAATCATGACAGGTTTGCATTAAAAGGAAATCCACTTTAGACTGAACTATTCTCTCAGATGGACACCCCCACTTCATCCTCTAGAGTCCTTCCATGCTTTATTAATTGCAGAAGCCACACTGAAGGTGTGTGATGATCACTACTGGGGTCACTGATTTTCAAGCCCAGTTTGCCCCTCTGAAGTGCAGTTAACAAGCAGCAACATGGCATCTAAGGAAGAACATGACACAATGGCCTCAATACAGGAGAGACTGTATGGGTTCCATCCAAAGTTTTATCCATCCCAGTAGCCTTTCTCAGAGAATAATCAGCTCTTACAGAACTGCAAAACAAAGGAAATGCATACAGTAATTTTTCAAGAAGACTCCTTCATTCTACAGCAATTTACAGTTCAGTGATTTGTAGTTCAGAGGTAATTCTATTTTCCACTAAATTGCAGTGGAATTCCCTTCCACAAACTTACCCAGTCTTCCTAGTCACACATGTAAGCTGTTAACATCTACAACCATTTCCACAACTTACCACATCTGCTTTTGTTTGTTCTGCCTCCACCACCTCACATTAGTTACAAGGACCTACATCTTCTGTCAAAAAAGTGTCTGTGTGGGAAGTGTTGGGCACCTTACACAAAATTTTATAGATCTATGTCACATGCCTAAATGAACACCTTCAGGAATCATACAAACCCACGTCCTCGAACAAAACTAAAATCCAAAAGCACTGAAGACAAACTGTGGGAGAACTTCTCTGTTGCTTTAAAGGTTTTAGCCAGACTGTTTCAAGATTTACTGCAAGGTGATAAGAGTTAACAAATGTTAACTTCTTATAAAAAGCAGCAGCAGTAATATCATAACTCTAACACTTGGAGACTCGTAGGAAAAAATAACTAGTGATTCTGAAATCTTAGGGTGATAAATCTTTTCTGATGCCCTGCATAGAAGTTACATGAAAACCTGGAACAAACTCATTTTGCTGGCTTACACTGATTTAAGAACAATGAAATGGAAATTGTCCCAAAAACTTTTGTGCCAAATCAGATATCTTCTGTCCTGCCACAGACACTGTAACATTGGCATAAACATTCTGTGATGTGTTCTAGCCAGTTTGACAGAATTGCAGCAGTGAACTCATGCCTGATCTAGATGAAATTTTCTGCCACAAACTGATCCAGCACTGAATAGAATCATTATTAATGAATAAGGAATCTCAGTGTTCTGGCAAACATGAGGGTGAAGAATGCCTAACTTTTCTTTTGCAAAATACATTCAAGGCCAAGACAGTATCAAGGCTGAAGTGCTCAATCTGTTATAAATAAATCTCTACACATCACTAAGACTATTTTCTCCTCTTTTCCCAGAGCTGGTGCAATATTAGGTGAATTACAGACTATAAATCTTGTTTTCAGGACAAAGAAAACTCTGCTCCCTGAGGCTCTCTCAAGGAGTGCTTCAAAGCAACTCACCTTGCAGGACTGGAGTTACTTTGGCTCTAAAAGAGAACAAATAGCCATGTGACCTTCCAGCACATGATTGTGACTTCACCTTGACTTATTTGTAGTTATAAATAAGTGAAAACACCTTTGTAAGTCTAGAAAAGATATGATTGTGCCTAATATGATAAGTGCTAAAAGTTATTTGCAACGGTTAGGAATCAAGGAAAGCTGTAATTCATCAAAGGAAGGCAAACCTACTAGGATATAGCAAAGGCAGACCTGTGCACCAGGTAGCAGTCAGATTGTCTGCTTCCAACAAAAGCTTTTTGATAGCACACTGATCAAATGCTAAACAATACTATTTTCTCAAAGACTGACAGATAATAAATTTCAAATTTGTTTCATAACTGTTACACAACAAAATAAATGCAAGACTTTCAATGTGGGAGAGAAGAAAAAATCCCTTTTTTTTTAAATTAAAAGTTTCTACTGGACATGTCAGAAAAAAGGAAAATCTGTGCTCTTGCTGAAACTAATAAAAAAAGGGAGATGCAAACTATAAAGGATTTCTGAAAGTACAAATAATTCTACGTGAAATAAGATTTATTTCCTTAAAATATGTTTTACTAGGCTCTAAACTGAGGAGTGCAAAGTATGAAATACAATTTTTTTAAATGACATACACTAATCCCAGTAAAAAGCTTTTTCCCCTGATGACCTAAGAATTGGCTTATTTAGCAAGGCCTTATCACTCATTCTTACAAAGACAGCTCTACTACATGGGTATAATTTCTATTTTACACAAAAAAAATGAGGGAAGAATAGCAAGTAACTTGCCCAAAGGCTGAGAAAAATACAGTTGTTTCTTAAAGCACAACTCAACCATCATCTCATCGTCCTTTCTGGCTGTATCAGAATATGAACACTTAGAAAAGCAAAACTACATTCTATAACTTCATGGAATAAAAAATGCAGGTACAATTACAAACCTCTATTTTGTCTGTTTTGGCATCTCCCCAGTATATTTTGCTTTCTGCATAATCCAGTGCCAAGCCATTTGGCCAGCCGAGCGAGGTGTTCACCAGCACAATTCTGTCTGAGCCATCCAATGCTGCCCTCTCAATCTTTGGGATTTCTCCCCAGTCAGTCCAGTACATATACCTGCCAAGGAAACAAAACCTTATTAATCCAAATCTCCAATACTCTTATAGCTTCTTCTGGACTAGTCTTCCCCAAAACCACACAGCACGCAGAAAGCTGCATTTCTAAACCAAAAATATTTCCTTACCTAGGTAAGGATGCCCAAACCATTTAGAAAGAACTGGCATGTAAACACACGAAATTCCTGTATCAGTCTGCCCAGCAAGACAATATAACCAGTGCTATTAGCTAGAATAAACAAGCTGATTCACGCAGTCCACAAAAACATTTTTTAAAACAGTAAAACATAAGGTGGTCAAAGTAAGAGCAGCAGTGTTTGTGCTTTGGAGCTTTAACTTTCAGAAAATCCCAGTATTTTCATTTGGAAAACTCAGAAGTTTATCACTGCATCCCATTATCTACAGAGAAACAAACAGAGGTATCTTCTTTGCACGACTAATATTTTAAAAAACGCTCACAAACGGCTCCTCACCCAACCATGGGATCCAGCACAATAGCTCTGGGTTCTTCCAGATCTTCTGAGATCAAGATTTTCCTCATGGTGCCATTCAGCCTGGTGACCTCGATGCGGTCCGTGCCGGTGTCCGTCCAGTAGAGGTTGCGAGCCACCCAGTCCACGGCGATGCCGTCGGGGTGCGCGATCTGCGCCGTCACCACGACCTGGCTGCGCGAGCCGTCGAGGAGGGAGCGGCGGATGGCCCGCACCTCGTCGTCCGTCCAGTAGATGAAGCCCTCCAGAGGGTCGAAGTCGATGGCGATGGCGTGGCGGATGTCCTCCAGCGGCAGCACGATGTCCGTGAAATCCGGGGTGTCCAAGGAAATGCGCCTCAGGTCCGTCCGGCGGGCCAGGAGCAGCAGGGCAGTGGCACCTGCAGCAACGGGACAAACACAAACCTTGCAAACGCTGTGCGAGGAGCCTGGAAATGGAGAACTTGAGGCTGTCCTTTTCCAACAACAGGGTCTAGCTACCTTGATTTCACAGGACCTGACCAAACTGCTGGGAAGCAGCAGAGAATTCCACTCCAAGGCTTCAAGTGTGAAGTTGCTCACAATGTCTCTGCTTATTCTTCTGCAGAACAAGTCAGATGTGTTTACAGAGAAAATTCAGTGGTGCTTTCCTTTCCCAGAATGTATCCTGCTGTACGTATTCTCTATCCATATTGTCCCCTCCAAATTACTGAAACAGATATGCAGCAACTATGCTGCTTTCTTATGCAAATCAACAGATGGCCTGCAACCTCTTAGATGAGAAATCAATTATGCAGATAATTTATTGACTGTTTGCTGCTGGTGGTGAGAGGACAACCATGACAAACAAGCTGTATGTTTCAACAACGCCTGATAAATGGAAAAAATGTAACATGGAACACCATGAGTAAACCTCTTTTGAGAAACTCTTATTGGAGGAATCAGATTTGGGAACAGACCACTATGCAATGACCATGTAAAGCAGGACGGCTGTCACCTTCTCCCACATATATAAAAACAAGCTTATTGAAGACATGAAGATAAATAACAGTGTCTTATAAAGTAATTTCGAGCCAAGGCACACAAAAGCCTTGCTGTTTTTTGGGTCAAAAGTCAGAATCACAAATAACTAAGATCAGCTTGCACTGCAGAAGATATTTTCACATAGGCAACACAGCATGTTTAATGTTACTATCAATGACAGTTGCACTTATTGTCTAATCTAATTCATTTTCATTTAATTTTCTATTCTGTGTCACCAGTTTTCAAGGTAATGAAGGATAAACAACCACCACACCCCATTCCAATTAAACTGGCTTATCAGTTTGGAGTCTTAGGGAGATAAGAGCAGCTCAGGCCTGAGGGAAGCCTGAGCTAAGGTGAAAAATGCATGCATAATTGCAGGGAAAGTGTGGTGCAATGGCTCTCCTCAAGGAGTGAGAGGACAGGCTTTGGCAGGGACTGATGGGGGATGAGGGGAAAGGTGGGGAAGGCTGAGGAAAACGAGCGCATGAACATGCAGTGAAAATGAGCAATCCCCAAGTCACATTGTGTCCATGTTTTGATTTTGATGTGGAAGAGGTATAAATAAGAGCTAGAAGACTGAGAGAGCTGCAACTCTAGTAAGCTGGTGATGAAAGAAGAATTTTGGTGTCTGATGCCAAATTTGCTTTTTTAAAAAGACAGTAATTGATGCTAGCTGAAACCTCACTGCATGCCAAACCTTGGAAAGATGCCAAAGCAGCCGTTGCTTCATTTACAGCAAGTTTAATGTGTTAAAAACCTCTAAGACATTTTCACAGTGCTGCAAGAAACAGCACCTTTCAACAACTGAAGTTGAGGATATTATTACATGTGTTTCTGATTGGTAGTCCAGAATGGATTAAGATCAGCTTTGGGATCCTCTGCCCTAAAACACCTTGTGTTCAGAAATGTATGTCCACACTACTCAACTGTTCTTCTAGTGAGTAACTCTTATGTATTAATTAATCAGGAGGAGGAACCTGTAATTATATGCCTATGTATCCTTCAAAATACTGTAAAGCATGTGACATAGCCAATGGAAAAAAATGTTAGAAAAGTTTTTTATAATTACAGAAGCAATTATTCTTGACACAGCAGTCTTTATGTACATCTGTATTTGTGCCTACTAAGTACAACAAAAAATTCAGCATCAAGATTCAAGCAGACAGATGCATTTTGTTCATAGAAAGTCCTAGTACATAACTAATCCCTACAATTTAGGTTCAAGCAAGAAAGAGACCCCTACTACATTTTCTTAGAAACTTCACAGTCATTTATCCAACCTGTCTTTTAAACATAATAATGACAAGCACTAAAAAGCCCAAACAATGGTACCTTTTTTGCATTATTAAGTAAACCTAAAGTTGAGCAAATGCCCTAACCTCAGAGTTCAAAACATATATATCATCTACCATCTACAGAAAAAGTTTAAGGCATAATTTAAAAATGATTTGTGTGTTCTGGCTGAAGTAGACAGTCATTTCAAAGAAACAATGTCAGGTCTCCAGAAAGACTCAGTTCAGTATAACCATGCCCTTGCTCGAGCTCACCCTTAAAATTGACCAATTGACCTTTCCATTCTTCCCAAAGACAACCCATTTCAACAGCTTCAGTATCCTGCTTTCAGCCTGCAACACTGTTGTTTAGTCAAACAACCCACTGTGTTTAAGCTTTAATTCAGCACTGGGAAATGACTGCCTTTCAGCTAACCTGTGTTGTACTCTGGAACCCCAGCTAAGAATTTCATGGTCTTTATCTGGGGGCTTGGCCAGCATTCCAGTCCCTCCATCAAATACTAGTCCTCAGCCCTGCAACCAGGCAATAAAAAGTTTAAAGCTTACTTCAGAGCTATTACCCAAACATTTGCAAACCAACACCTCAGCTGCTTAGTTAGATCAGCAGCCATTCTGCTCAGGAAAAAGAAAGCAAGCAGCAGAGAAGCAGCACTCCTCCAGGCAGGCTGAGGGGGAAGATCACTGCGAATACCTTCAGGCTTGTCCTGACAATAGCAGAAATAACAAATGCAAGAGCTGGGCGTATTTATAGACTGATCCCATTAACGCCTTGATAACAGCCAGGGAGAAGAACCCCAGGTGGCCTCAAAAGTGTGGCAAATACCATCTGTGCAAAGTTTACCTGGCTAGGCACAGATCACCACTCAGAAGATGCTCAAGGTACTCAAGGGTGCCAGGACATGACAAAATCAATCAATTTTGTTCACTTCTACTCCAAAGACCAGTTATGAAGCAAAAGCTAAGATGACAGCAGGATCACCAGAGCTCTTGCCTTGCCTCTCTAAGAAAAATCAAGCTTCTAATGATGAGCATGAAGGAGAGATATCACGAGTACAGAATTGTATTAAAAAAAAAATAAGAAAGGAAAATGAAGGCTGCATGCAAGCTCAACTTTATTTTTGGCTTTTTAAAAATTTAACAGCACTTATTAGGAGAACTGGAACAAGTCACAAACATACAAAACACCTAAACCTCAGCTGGCTTAGATGCTTTCAAAGGGCACACGGAGGCTGCAGCCAGAACTCTGACCTTGCACACATGCAGACCTGAGGGCGTTTTTCCCTGTTTCTAAACCATTCAACTTGTGGACTAAACTCAAGATTCTTTTTAGCAGTGCCTCAAGTCACAGGATATTCAAGATAGTTAGCGATTTTTTGAAAGCCAAGTCCCTTACTTTTCTAAATATGGACATATAAGCCTTACTCCAGACTCTTAGTTTTGAGAGCTTTAGCCTACTTTTATTAAGCACTTTGAAAGCTGGGATTACAAGCTCACAGACAGTGCATTACATTAGTACTGGAACTAATACTTACCTCAAAAATTCACTATTAAAATTCGAAATAATTTAAATCTGTGTGCTAGCTGAAGTCAAGGGAAGGGGGAGAAAGGGGGAAGCAGAGCAAGCATGAAGACACATGCAATGGCACAGCTTTAAGTCCAATGCCCTTCTAACCTTTACAATTAATTACATCTTCTCAATGATATACAAGCCTCAGTCATTTGTAAGTTATTGAACTTTAAAACCATCAGTGGTTGCTGAGCTACACAGACACATGCTCAGGAATGCATACAAAAGAAGTGCTAGTCCTATGACATGTATAATGCATTCCCTGTATCTTAGAAATCATGATTATTAATACATCCCAAATAACATTACTTCACATTTGACCAAAACATTTAACTCCTAAAGGTTTTAACCCAGTTTTTGTGTCACTATTGTAAAAGAGTCCCTGATATGACAATACAAATAGTTTTTTTGTGTAAGCTCAACCTTAAAACTACAAAGGCAAAAGAACATGCATCAGAAATCAATCATATATTTCTTCTTTCCTTTAAAAGGAATTAAAGAATGAAGGTGTGAAACTAACATCCTGATCTGTGCTGTCAAATCAGGATCCCGGCTATTCCTGACAAAGCAAATTAGGCTGTGGACATTCCTAAACTGCAAAAGGAAGTGCAAAGTCCTGCTCTCTGCCTCCAGGCCTACCAGGAAAATAGGATGTGAGTATCCATGGGCAAAATAAAGACTCTTCGTGGAAGAGAACAGAATGGCCAAAGCAAGGCTGAAATCGAAGTGTGAAGCACTGCTTTTTCTTCATGAGGCAACTCGCACCTCCTGGCTCAGCTGAAGCCACCACTGGTTTTCTCAGTTTAAACCATGTTTCACTATTGGCAGGAACAACTGCAGGACAAGTAAAACTCCTTACAGGCAAAGACAGAAGCTGAGCACATGGACAGAGATATCTTCAAGCACTAATAAGAATGTAACTCCAATGACAAACTCATTTATGTAAGAAAATTCAGGTTTATCTTACAACTATCAAAAGATCATTTAAATGGAGCACTGCCAAACTCAGAAGAGCAGCACACACAATACTGAAAAAAAGAAATTCCAGTATGTTGTGCAGAAGAACAATACATTACCAAGAATATGACACAAGGCAATAAAAGCTCTCTGGCAGAAGACCAGAGTCCTGCCTGGGTGGTCAGAAAGGACTCTGCTTCGCATGTTACTGATAGAGGAATAGCTGGCCATGAAAGAACTTACTTTGCCTCTCTTTTGCTTGAGGGACAGGGATTTACAAACTTCCACCTAGGCAATGGGGGATCTAAAACCTTGCTACAAGCCCACACATCTCAGTATACTTCACTGTTATGATTTGTATTATCAGGTATTAGAAAAATAGATGGTTTTATTCTATGGTATCTCCCTTTCCTGAAATACTGTGGAGAAATCTTTCAAAATTGGAATGTATGTGTGTTATTGTATTCACAGATCTTACAAGAAATAGTAAAACTCCTCTAAGGTATGATTAAACAAACCCTACAAAAATGGAGAAACTAGCAGCAGGAGAAAGGCAAGGGAGGAAAAGATTTCCTATAAACCAAGATTATTCAAAAATGCTGGGTTGTCATGGAAACTGCTCAGGGAGGGTCAGCCAGCCTCACCTTTGGCTGCCAGGATCATCTGTCAATGCCAAAGCACTGCAAACACCACAAACACTCAAAATTCACCCATCAAAATCTTTCCAGCACAGGCCAGTATTCTCCACAGCGCAGCATGAAACGAAGCTCTCGCCTCAAAGAGGCTCATTTCACCATGAAACAATTCAGATAAGGAACCATCTGATTTTAGTCTACTGCTAGAAGACAAAAACATCCTAAAGAAGAGAAACTCAGCCTAATTTTTCACCTCTTTTCACTTCTCAGTCACCAGTCTTTCCCACAGTCTAATTGCAAACGAAGATTTAATCAGCACTGCAGCATTATGGCTGTATAGTGAAACTATCCGAGGTAAAAATGTTCAGTTCTCAGGGTTCAGCTCTACTTTCACAGCAGATAAAGAGAAGTACAAGGGGAAAAAAAACAGCACAAGAAACTAGAATCAATCCCCCATCCTGCACACCTGAAAATGAGAAAAAAATCTACTTCCCAGGGGTCCTCAAGGAGTCTAAGGAAGTCCCGAAACAAATAAATCCAGATTTATATCTTGAACTTTGGGCTATGGCTGCTCTGGCTCTGTTCATGCTCTCTTCTCTCCCCCAAATCAGCAATTGCAGCCTTAGCCACTACAGGAAGAGATTCCAGGGAATCTGCCCCTTGAAGAGCTCTGCAAAGTTGTAGGTCACTCACAAAAGCCCTAAGCCTTATAAGGATCTGCACCTTCCTTCAGGGAGAGAGGAGTGAAAAATAATCACTATTTTGGGGTATGCTCAGGGAGAGAGGAGTGAAAAATAATCACTATTTTGGGGTATGCTCAGCTCTAAATGCTGAACTTCCTGCATGAGTATGTCAGAAATTAGCCCTGCACAGGATCAAAGCTGCACAAAACCAATGGACCTGATGAATAATTTGAGTAGGTTGTTTCATCTGGGTTATGTGCTGCCTCCTTTCGAAGACCAAGCTAAATAAACAGTCTCCATTTTCTGCCCTCTTCCCACCCTTTTTTTCCTGAAAAGGCAGAGGCAGAATGTTTCCAAAAGATGCAGCAGCAGCAAGGTGGTTTAAAATGCAACATGATATTGTCAAGCATAAGAGAAATGTTCCTGTATAAAGTTTTTTGCATACAACTGGACAGCATACTGCAGCAACTTGGTTAACCATATTTCTCATACAGTGAGGGCTTATATTCTGTAAATCAAATACACGTCATGGCTGACTGGGAACATAAAATCTGGCTTCTCATGTTCAGGGAGTGGGACAAAAGAGCAACAGTTCTGAGACAGAGCAAATTCTGAGACATAAGAAATGGCTAAAAAAAGGTGAACTGATGATTCTGAATATCTCTGCAGGAGAAATCCTTTTAATAAGGTTCTGGGGTGGACTTTTAATACCATTCCTGTACTTACCCTTTTTAATTTACTTTGATACACTGGAGTTTATTGGTGCATATCAAGTATTTTTGAAAAAGCACACGGATTTGTGTCACATTCTGACTACACACAACCAAGCCAGAGCAGTATTATTAAAGCTTCTCCTTACACCAAGGGAAATGGAAGAAAAACATCTTGTTTGTGTACTGGGAAATTCTTATAAACAATCCTGCCAGGCTAAATTGGGAGCTGTTTTTCACATAAAAGCAGCAATTTATTTTAACAAGGTTCACAGAGACACACAAAAATAATCAGCAGAGAGCATGAAATAGCATGAAATTAAAGAAAACTCTGAACATAGCTGACAAGCCTGGAATAATTTTTAAAATATAAAACTCCAATTAAAAAAAAATATTTCTGTATACATTTTATTTAGCTTATTTATACTAAGCTCTGCTGTATCATTTCTTCCTCTATTTACTTCGGTCCTAGAGAAATGATCTGCATAAAAGATGGTTACTTATGATCCAGCTAATTATCTCCCAGTGTTAATTTTGAGTCTGTTAGTGTATTACAGCAACCACAGCACAACATCACAGGACCTACACTTACAAAATATAACAATTTAAAATCATGTACATCAGCCCACAATGAAAAACTAAAAGCAGTTTTGGGTCAGAGCTTTCAGCCTTGAATCTTGATCATGTCTTGAATTTTAGGGCTTTCAGCACCTCTAAAAACACAGCATGACTTTCAGAGATGTCAGGGGTATGTGTGTATAATAAATAGACATCGGATTTTAATTTCTTTTTAGAAGGGGTTATTGTACAGTCTTATTAGCTAAACACTTAATGATCAGTAATGTCAGAAACATTTTAGAGACAACAGAGAAAGTAGGTATCTTTTACTCTAAGAAAAGGGAACAACAGAACCCCCCCCAAAACTTGCAGGGAGTTAGTGACAGAGACAGAACTGCAACTTGAATTTTGTAACTGGAGGTAACCTGCCCTTCGGTCAGGAGAATGTTCCCCTTTTAAAAAGCAGAGGACATTTTCCAATCACTTTTCTCTGTACTGCAAAAGCATACATAGTTTCAGAATTTGTCACCCCTAATGTGCATCACTGATGCAGTGCAGCTGGATGAATCCTTTTCCCTCCAAAACCTACTTTGTGCTTAATCTAAAGGATTTTTTAAAAACAAAGCCTACCATCTTTGCAGGTCTTTCCATTCTCGAGAAGTTTCACACCAGTGGGACATGCACACTGATAAGAGGGCTTGGTAGGAGACATCAAACACAAGTGGGAGCAGCCACCATTATTAATTCCACATGGGTTTGTAGCTGTTAAACATAAATCACACAGATTAATGCTTCTGATAACGAATGACCTCATATCATGTGTTAAGACACATACGGCATTTGAGTGGTAGAATCAGTGGCAGCAACATGGATTAAAGGAGGAAATGATAAACACAGAACAAGTAAAAATTAATTCCAAGTGTTGAGTAGTGGGGTATTTATGGTACCAAAATGCATGGATGTTGAATATTTCCCTTCTTGGGAAAGTGGCACTTAGCTCTAAACAAGAACTTAGTTTCAGCTCTGCTCTTCTCGTTTTTACAAACTCTTCAGCATACTGGTGCTGAATGTACAGATAAAAACAAAATGCAAACACAGTAAATTTACACAATGGTTAAGACAGTGGCTACTACACAGAGCTAGTCCTGCTTAATACCATCTGCCAAATAAACACTACTTTCTACTCAGGAACTATCACTTTGAAAAATAAAAATAACTGTGTTGCCTGAAGTTATGGTACAGGAAACAGAAAAATATGACAACACCATAAATGTGTCAGGCAGAAAAAAAGTAAGAGATGGGAGGTTTTCTTGCACTTAAAAATCCCTGTTAAAAATGCAGAGAATATCTGGTTTCCCTTTGGGTCTTTTGCTATTCTCTGCATTGGAAAAATTGCATCATGACGTGGGTGAAACCACCCAGCACCATACAGAAAGACTAATTAAGATTTTTGCAAATCAGTTCCAGCTTGCAATTAAAAAAAGACAGCAAGACAGCTTACCATTTGGCTGCCTCTTCTGGCTGAAGGCATGGATATCCATGGGAGAGAAGATGTTGGAATGTATTTCACGCAGGTCCTCCCCAGAGTACTTGCTGCAGGCCAAGATCGAATGTGTGTTCCAGTCAGTCCAGTACAACGTGTCCCCAAACAGTGTCAGAGCAAAGGGATGTGGAAGAGAGCCTTTAACCACTGCTTGCCTAAGAGAGCACAGGGAGAAAATGAATGCTCAAACATAATCCATGCAACAGTTTTGTCTGAACACGGCTTCTGTGAAAAGAAGTTTGGGTGCTGTTGATCAGAACTTTGTATTTATTTATTTTTGGGAAAGAAATATACTGCCCCCACTCTGGGGAATGATATGAAGGAACAACACAAGAACACTATTTTCAGGCTGCCTACTGATGCTGAGAAGCCCAAGAGGTGCTAACTGAAATCCTTAGATCTGTTGGTACTTCTTATTTCTTAAACAGTCCATACCTGTAGGGCTCTCTGCCAGCACATGAAGCAGGGGAACACCAGCAGATTTTATGCAAGTCTCACTGCTACCTGCTGATATACCATGTCCACCAATTCCAGCCTCAACAGATTTCAGACTGGGACAAACTGGTCAATTAGCTGTCCATCCATCTCTTCCAGTTTTGGTCTTTTGAACCATCAAAATAAAGTAAAGTGGTTTTTCACGATAAAGAAATCCTTAAAAGTTACTTTCATTATTATGATAATTATTAAACTATTGTTTTTACTGTAAGCAGTGCCATTAAACTGAGTTCTAGCGATTTTCTGCCATGGTAATGGCATAATTTCTGAGCAAACTGGGTCACTGCCTCTCTCCAGATTCACAAACAAAATTAAAGAGTATACCCATATATTTTATGTATATATACAAAGACATGCTCATTAGCCATCACAAATATGCAGCACAAACATTACTGAAGACAGTTTTTCCAGGTTCTTGTGATGTAGAAACTAATTATCTGTACCTAAGATTCTCAGAACTGGAATTAAGTGGCTCAATTCTCATTTTTATTTTATTCAGAATCACAGAAAAAATGTAGTCCTCCTGGAGAGGACTACAGAGGTCACCTGGACCAACACCCTGCTCAAAGCAGGACCACACAAGTACCATTTACATGAGTGCTTCTTCCCACCTCCTTTCTTCTTAACTGCCTAAGTGAAGTGTGCTCCCAGGTAGGCAAAGTCTTTCTGAACAGTCATCATCCCTTTCCTGAACTGGAAGCACAAGGGATTGACAGAGCCCTTTTCCTCCTTCAGAATAAGGCCCACTATGAATGCTAGCCTCCCAATTTTCTTCTTGCAGGGAAGACAGCAATTATCCACATATTCACTGAGAAGACACCCCCACGCCATAGGCATCACTTCTGGAAAAAAGTCTAACTGAAGTGGTTTAATAGATGACAAAAATACTCTTATTTTCCAAATATTTGCTGTTAATATATAACAGAAAAGTATATTAAAGCAAGAAGCTAGAAGGTGCCTTCTGCCAATGACTCTGAGTACAAAGAGACCATAGTCATTACTGTTCTTTCACCTTAGCTTCTGGAAAAAGATGCATTATCTTTAAAGCTTCTATTTTTTTTTTCTGCTTATGAGAAAAAGATATAGATTCCCTTTCTTGTCACTCTAGTGTTCCAATTCTACACCAAACGAAATCTATTTCTTGGTATTTTGCACTCAAAAGTAGGACATATTATCTTCTCTTTCTTATCTCTGTCTGGAGTCAAGTATATATTTGCTTCTAATTAAATGCACAAACTAAGCATCTTACAAAAGACCATTGTAATATAATTTAAAGCTGAAACCTGCCAGCCAAACAGTGAAGCCAGAATGACACAACACATTCTGGTACCATTCCAAGTATAAATGCATTCTAAATCTGCAAACATTTTAACCAACCCTACCTCTAAACCCTAAATATCTTCAGATTTGAATTTTAGTTTAGAGCAGGCTTGGAGACTAAGTCTTTATGTATTGTGCGACTTTTGACAAATGACACATGACATTTTGTTGTAGGAAACAGAAGCAATGAAAGTCCAAAACTCTCACTATAACTAAACCTGAATCAAAGACAGCATTCCCATAACAAGAGAAGCCACATTTTTATGAAGCATTCTGACTATCTTACTTTAAAACAAAACCAACCACCACCAACAACAAAAAAACCCAAAAACAAACTACAAAAAACCCACAAAAACCAAACAAAAAAAAAACCCACAAAAAAAAAAACCAAACCAAAAAAACACCCCCACGCAACAGGGAGGAATTTTACATTTGATTTGTACCCACCAGCAGTGGGAATAAATCTTTGAGTACAATAGCTGCTCCTAGACATGCCTAACTTTCAGACAACCATCTATTCATATGACAATGCATCAGGTGAACTGTGACCCTTATTTAAACCAGCCCTATCTGGAGAGATTCAGGAGCCCTTCATTTGACTGTGCTGTCAGTCACAGCCTTGAAGCAATTACTCCTCAACTCCTATTATTTTTCTCAGCAGATATAAGGTTGCAATGCATGGAGATGGCTTTGAGCCCAAACAAGTGTGTATTTCTTGCATCTCATTAAGATCAGTATTACCAGTAACATGTACTCTGTAATCTTTGTTTCCTGCAAGCCATTACATGGTGATAGCTCACTTCCAACCAGCAAAACCAGCAGAACTTTTTCCCCCTTGGAACACCTTCCACAGGACACACTTACAGCCCTGCTGAACAGCAGCCACATGATGTGTGCCAGCATAGAAGCAACAGCTTGAGTTGAGCTTCATGAGTCTCTACACCCTAATGAGGAGGAAGGGGCTGGAGAGCCCAGCTATTAACAAACAGGAAAAGGAAGATGAGAGAGAGCAAGAAATCACCTTGTAATTCAGCAGCTATGGTTCAGCACAGCTTACACTAGGAACTGCAGAGCTCTGCTTTTGGCAAGCAAGATGAGAGATCCTGACTTCTGCCTTAACCAATTACTTATTAAATACACCCAGGTGGATGAAGGTGACCAGAGTGTCACCTGTAGCACTCAGCAGCTGCACAGAGCTGCTGGGAGCAGGTGCCTCCCACCTCCAGGGTGGTTCACAAGCACCCATACAGGGTTGGGGAGCAGAGAGGTCTCCACATTCCTGGCCCTGATCTGGGTTCCAGGTACAGCGCTGCTGGTGCAGCTGGGCTGATGGGATGTGACAGCTCCTTGGTGGCAGCTACATGATCAGGCCAGGCTTCACTGGGACAAGTGATATGACAGCAAAAGGCACTCCACCCTATCAGCCCTCACCAAGCTCCTTGGTGCCTTCAATCTGCTGCACTTGTGTCATTAGTGTCCTTTAGACAGAGAGCCAGAGACAATGGGACAGGGAGAGCTGAGGATAAGGAGAATTGTTATTCATTCAGGAGACATCTCCAGGGCTTCAGCAAGATGCAAATTGGCTCTATATTAGATGGTGCTAAGCACACAATAACTTTAATATAATCTTCCCTGCACCAGCCATATAATCACACAAATTTGCCTTAAAAATCTGGATGATGATTGACATTTGAAAAGCCACCACCTCTGTTGAGTTGGCTGGGGACAGCAGAGAAGGGAGCTGAGAAGAGAAACAGAGAGAAAACAAGCAGCTTCCACAGAAATTAAATTCATTCTGTGTTGAATGTCATGATTTCCCAAATACAACTATTTATCATCATTGTAATTGATGCCATTAAAATAAATACTTGCTATGGTAGAGTTTTCTACTGTCTGGAGAAAATATAGATCAATTTAAATATATTCACCTTTGTTCGATTCTTATTCTGTTAAAGAGTCCTGTGAAACATTTTGTGAAGGTAAAGGAAACAAACAACAAACAAGTTAAAGCAGGAATTACAAAAGGGACTATGGAACTCTGAAATAGAATAGATACATGAAACTTCATAGACAGTCTATCCAGTTTTATATTAACAATGACAAAAAAGCTCTTGCTTCAGGATAATATGCATTTCAGGCAAAGACTAAACTCACTTGAAATAAAAATTACCAGCAAAATGACCAAAAAACCATTAAATTCATATCTTTTATTATAACCAGGATTTCCTCAGTCTGCCTTTATTCCTTTTTCAACTAATACTAGCATTCAAAGCTGTGTTATAGCTATGAAATTTAATAATTCAGACCACCAAAAGAAAGCTACCAATAATCAAGATCATTTAAATTTAAAATACCATAAGAACTATTTTCCCTCCTAGAATATTAACAGATGTTTTATATCCAAGCATAACAGCATTTCTCCATAAAAGTAAACAAGTAAACACTTTCCATGAACCAAATGCCTTTTATTCTTGCTGCATTACAGTTTTCTAGTCTCAAGACCTGACCAGAACACCTGCAAAAAACCTGGGGTACTTCAGATGTTCTGGCCTGTATGTCTCTAAACCATTAACATTCCAGCTTCACAGTAGCAAAGCTCCTTTCAGGTGACCCCTGAGGCTGCCTGTGTTCAGTCTCCAGGGCAGGGTGCAAGCATTTTTGACATTTATGTTTCACTCCATTTCTCCAGTGTCCCTGTGGGGGATTCCATACCTATTACTATCTCCCAGGCTATCAGAAAGGGGGGAAAAAAAAAAAAAAATCTGCTTTTAGTGCTCATCGTATTAAACAAAGCATATAAGAGGTTTGCACAAAGCAAATTAAAATATTTTTAACAAAATCTTTTTTGCCATCTACAGGATGTTTAATGCTTTGAGTATTAACAAAATTGCAGGAATTACACATCTTCAGCTTGTGACAACTGGAAATGTTAGCAAGAGGCCAAAGCACCCAGAGCATCAATCAGATGAAGCAGGATCAAAGACTAAGATACATCCATAAAATACTACACGAAGGATGCCACAAGGAGGGCAGGGAGCTTTGGTTCCTTCAGCTCATAGGATTTCCTCTCCTGCCAACCTATCAAAAACATTTGCAAAGCAAATTCAGAAAACTGAGCTGCATTTTTACCATGAATGCTTGTCCAAACATTCCTATCAGAAGACAAGCCTGCTTTTAATCACCTGAGAAAGCAAGCAAGAAACATGATTTGTGGGAAATAATCTCTCTTTTCAGACCAAAGTGTTTTTGTCTTTTGCCACTTCTTTAAGCCACAATTGCCACGAATTTCCAGAAAGAATATAAAACAAACAGGTCTAGCCATGACATTTCAAATCCCACCTGCAATGAAAGTCTGAAAAAGTCAATCAGAAATCAAATCATGGTTGAAAAATGAAGTCATCCTGTGGGTCATTTTTCAGGCAAACAGATGTTTTGAAGCTCCACTTTTCCAGCCTTTTTTTTCAGAAGCACCTTGGGGAAGAATCAAGAAATTCACCCTAGCTCTATGTCCAAATGATCTAATTTATTTTGTTTATGCAGGATTCTCTAGCAGTTTTAATTAGGGTATTATTTGGCTTCTGCACTGGCCTGTGTTGGTGAGGTATTGAAATAGGCTTCTCACCCACTGACTGGTTCCTCTTCATTGCTTGAAGGTGTTAAGCAATTTTATCTCCCAGACATATACAGAAAGATTTAAACAGAACATGAGATTTTTATACCTTGTACATAGTGTCATGTACTGTACATATTATAGGCAAATAAGGAAAAAAAATCTTCTTCTAAATGCAGGGATACAGTATTTTTAGTGTTTCAACACATCTGCAACTAATCATCTGGCAGACGGACATGAGCTGATGCTTGAAAAGAGAAACTAGAAAAATCAATGCTCAAGTGCAGACTTAAGACATTCACCTCCTGCAAGAGCTTCCCAGCTTTCTGACAGTTGCTGAAAGTATGTTTTCTTACAGTGGCCTCAAAAACCATCTCATTAGCACAAACACTTCCTGGGGGACCTTGTAAGTGCATTTCCCTTCAGCCAGTAACGTGTTAACTTATTAATTAGAACTGCTGCTGCAGGGTAAAGGAAGAGGAAATTAATTCAAGAACTGCTTTAGCAGGCCAACCTATCTTGGGGACTCTACTCACAGGAGAGCTGTCTGCATTTCAGTTTTGTTTAATTAGTCCCACAAAAAGCAACTGTTCCCTCTGATAAGAGCAGGGCAAGAGCTGCAAAAAAACAAAACCATCTCTTCTGTGCATCAATTTAGTTCTTTAATTATTGCATTCTGACATGAAAAACTGTTCATTCCTTTCTCTCACTGGCAAATCAAGGGCATTAGTCATCAAGTTCTTTGCTCTTCGTCTTTATTCTAATGAGCCCAACACTGGAGCAGCTAGGGCTAGTAAATCCCAGGGCTAGCAGGTAATGAACCATAATCTTCCCTGTAAAATTTGCTAGAGAGGTTTTCTCACGAATTTATGACTCTACCACATATTTAACTGAGTACTACTGCCAGAGCTGGCATGCTGCACAATGGCTTTAGTGGCTCACTGTCACTCCAGTCCTATTGGAAGAGGTGACAAAAACTCCACCAAACCCAAATAATCAAGGCTTATAATTTGTTTCTCTCTCTGCATATTCCTCCCCCCAGCCTATTGTACTCTTTCACTTTCCAGACCCCTGCAAACAATGATTCATATTCTTCATGCACCTGGGATGGGGCAGCCCTGGATGCACAGACAGGCTGGGAATGAGAGGCTGCAAAGCAGTGCCAGGGAAAGGGACCTGGGGTCCTGGGCAGTGGCCAGTTGGACACGAGCCAGCAGTGTCCTGGGGCCAGGAGGGACATCCCTGTCCTGGGGACACCAGGGCCAGCACCCCCAGCCTGCCAGGGAGGGATTGTCCCGCTCTGCTCTGGCCTGGGGCAGCCTCACCTGGAATATTGTGGGAAGTTTTGGGTGCCACAATATCAGAGAGACATTAAACTATCAGAGAGCGTGCAAAGGAGGGCACGAGGATGGGGAAGGGCCTTGAGGGGAAGCCGTGTGAGGAGCAGCTGAGGACACTTGGCCTGTTCAGCTGGAGGAGACTGAGGGGAGACATGGCAGCCACAGCTTCTCCTGAGGGGAAGAGGAGGGGCAGGCACTGAGCTCTGCTCTCTGGGACCAGGGACAGACCCGAGGGAACGGCTGGAGCTGTGGCACAGGACCTGAGGTTGGGTATCAGGGAAAGGTTCTTTCCCCAGAGGGTGTTGGGCACTGCCCAGGCTCCCCAGGGAATGGTCACAGCCCCAGAGCTCCAGGAGAGTTTGGACAGTGCTCTCAGGGACGCACAGGGTGGGATTGTTGGGGTGTCTGTGCAGGGCCAGGGGTTGGACTGGATGATCCTTGTGGGTCCCTCCCAACTCAGGATATTCCATGACTCAAAGTACTTCTCTGAGATATAAATCTTAAAAGTTTTAATTTTTGTGTAGTGCCACACTGTAGAGAGTTAATATTCAGACTATAGGAATAAAAGAACAGAAAAGTTCAGGATTTCTTACAGGTTTAGAAATACATCACAAATTTCTAGAGAGAACTCCTTCTAAATTTTATATCTTGGAGGTCTGAACTTCAATGCATTAATACTGTCAGTGACATCAATTAAAATCTTTTCCTATTTACACTGTATTTTTTCACCTTCCAAACCCCAAAATCAGTTTTCTCTGAACTGTTACGCAAAACTTTTTTTTGATAGTTCCTACCAAATATTTCTCCCAAAGCAATTAAAACTTAGGCCATTCTACTTTACATGAAGCTTTTACAATTGCTTACCTGCTACAGACTCTTTCCCACCTCCTGTCATGCAACACTAAAAAATCTGACAGATCAAATCTTTATTCATCTGCTTCCTTTGCTAAGTTGCCAAAACTATCCAGATCTAGAAGACCCAATTTTTATGAAGAAGTGTCCTTCAGTAACTCACTTGCCTTTTTCATTTCAATAGTGCCAACATCCAGAAGCATATATTTTCCCAGACATGTTGACATTGGGTAAAGCATCAGAAAAACTAGTTACACTTCACAAGGATAAAAGAATCTGTTCTGATCAAGAGAAATTTAGAGACAAAATACCTCAAGGCAACTAAGTATAAATATAAAGCAGCAATTTACAAGAATGGTCTAAATATCAAGAAAAAAAAAATCACCAGAACTGGCAGTTTCTAAATAAACAAAGAGTCTGGTTTTAGTTAGATTAGGCACTTGATAATGATCTTGCTCTCCCCCACATTTAACTCTTAAGGACAAAACCCTAAAACCTTAATTGATGGCCCTCTTAAGAGGTGGTGGTGGAAAACTGTATGTGGGATCTTTTGTTGGTTGCCTTTTTTTTTTTTTTTTTTTTTTTTTTTTTTTTTTTTTTTTTTTTTTTTTTTTTTTTGAGGGGTTGGAGATGGCTAGGTAAAAAAGACTAAAGGCTTTG
Organism: Cettia cetti; assembly: GCA_013401135.1. Lineage (NCBI taxonomy): Eukaryota > Metazoa > Chordata > Aves > Passeriformes > Sylviidae > Cettia > Cettia cetti. The sequence continues at coordinate 14,936 of VZUI01062623.1, read as the reverse complement.
TGGGTTTCGGGTGGTTCGGTGGGATGATTTTTTTTTTTTCCAAAGAAAAGGAAAATCTAAAGGGTTTTTGCTTTGGCTGCAGAATTAGAAACCGTGTTTTCTTTTCTAGTAATAGTGAATCAGTTACTGAAAAAGGTGAACAAAATAATTAAGAGATAAAGAATTACAGAATTCAAGTTATCACATTGAAAAAGGTGAATTTGTTGGATACACAAAAAAATGGCCACCCAAAACTCAACACTTTGGATAGCCCCAAAAGATCTTTTTTCTTAAAACAAGCAGAGGTCACAGCAGAAAAATACCACCCCATAAAACCCCACTGCACAACAACCTAATTTCTGCAGTTCTATTCTTTTCCCCCCTTATGATGTAATTGCAAAGAATAAAAAATGAAACCAAAAAGCCTGGATACAGATGTTGACTGTTTTTTGAATCTTCAGAACTTTCTCACATGCCTAGGGAAAAACAGGTGCTGTTAGAATTGGTTTGTGCCTCTGAGTGCTTAAGGGAAGTCATATGTGCTTTCCTTTCTAGGCATGAGTTCCCTTTCTGCCCCTCAAATAGTAATATATTAGCATACTGCCATGACATCTTCCTGATACTGAAATGTGTCAATTTGAAAAATAAACCCAACCTAAAGCAGTTCACTGCTTTGGTTTTTATGGCTGCATAAGAAAGAATTAGTAGATCTAAAAATCTAAATTACTTGTCTATACAGCTCTTTATTACAGGCTTAACTAATTCCAAAGAATTTACTATGGAATAAGATAACTACTGGGACCCAGGTGACTTTACTTCTGTGCCATGAGGCAGCTTTTGGACACAGCTCTCTGCACACAGACAAGGCTTGCACCAAGAATATTCAGCACCTCCATGGCCTCATCCCCCAGGTTAACCAACAGCAGACCAGGGAATAAGCACCATGAAAATAAAAACTAAATACCAAACCCAAGTATATTTACACCACTGTGCAGCAGATCACCAGCAAGAGAGAAACTGCAAAGAAGTCAGTAGCAAAACAAGACTGAAAAAGCAGAAGTGCTAGCAGGAATCAGTGAAGTAGCTCTGGAATAAGAAAGGCTGGAAACACCAGATAAAATTAAAAAATACTTAAATTGCTACTGTATATGATAATTTCTATCCTTTTCTCTCCGTTACCTGAAAACTTACATGACAGTCTTCTTTTTTGAAAGAATCTCTTAAATATTTCTCTCTTTTTGGTACTAAGTTTTCTTTCTTGTGAAACAAACAGCAAATGAAGGACTACTTCAAAATAGATATCCACAGGTTTGAATTAAGCTAGTCATATCCAAAGACACAACTTTAAAACTGCATCCAACTCCAGGTAATTTCAATGAACAAACACCATCACAAACATATTGCATGACCTTGTGATTGCTTAAAAGGCAGAACTTAGGAGGAAAGTGATGTAACCTTTCAAACCAGCATTATGAAGACCTTGTGGAGTTCAAAATGAATATTACAGGAAGACAGTGGACATGTTTCATGCATGCTGCCTGTGATCCTACTTGCCAGTCCACACAAAACAACAATCTTATCAACAGAACTGATTTCTTTATGTCAAATGAATATTTGTGGTGAAAGGTGGGCAAGTCCCTAAGAGGCCAGAACAAAGAGCATAAAAAAGAATATTTCATGCCCATCTAAACTAGCAGAAACATCACAAAAATTTGCAAATAACAAGCTCAAAAAAAAATCATCTCTCCATATGACACCTTGGGCACAAGCTAACTGTGATTTGTGTATGCAAGCTCATCTAATGAAGAGGGTCATCACCCAATATATGCGAGATAAATGCATATACACAAAGTACCAGTTATACCCTTAATTAAGAAGCAGCTGTGACAGGATCAAAAAGAATCACTTCCTTGCTATAAAACTGTTCAAGGAAAACAGTCATTTAAACATAGGACTGTTTTCCACTAATTTCCCAACGACTAGGATTAGTGAAACTGAAATACTAATATATGATGATCCATTTTCTCATATTACCTTCTGCATTTCTGAATACCACAGCAACACTGCACAGAAGATCTACTGAAAAGAGAAAATTTTGCTACATATTCTTACACAATTAAGAAGAACAGGATTTGAGGACTTTTTTATGGAACTGGTTCTGAGAATGTCTTTGTGAGAATTACAGGATACCCTGAAGAGAAGCTCACATTCCATTTCACAGTGCTGGAAAGGTGAGGATCGTGAAGGATAAAAGTTTCTGACAGCACTGGTGTGCAACAGAGATTACAATATTGCTTAGGCAGCATCTAAGAAAATCCCCCCCATTACACACATAACCCAAAAACTTACCTGTGACTTCCATCCAGATTTGATTTGTGGATGAAATTCAGTTTTGCATCTGCCCAATAGAGTTTCTGTTCCTCATAATCCAAGGTCAGTCCATTTGGCCAATAAATGTCTGTGTTAACGATAATGGAGCGGCTTGAACCGTCCATCCCAGCTCGTTCTATCTTTGGCACTTCTCCCCAGTCTGTCCAGTACATGAACCTACAATTATTTGAAAAGAGAAAAGACAAAAAAAGAGAAAGCAATCATGTATAAATCTACAATTTTCAGTAAAGACAAAAGCACTCTCTGTTCTGCAGAGACAATGTCTGTGGAACTCTGCTCTACTAGTTAAGGGGCACACACCCTGTGAAACAAAGCAAAGTTACTTTACAAAAAGCTGAAGAAAAGCAACAAGACAAACCCACAGTACTGTATCAGGTTGCACTTCCTTATGTTTCTTTCTTTCCTCGGGTCAAGTGAGAAAGTTGGAAATATCCAACAGATCTTGACAACCATCTCAAAATTCATCATTTAACAGCGAAGGCAGATATTACAAATTTTCATAAAAGTACAACAGCTTCTTTACTGTGTGTCAGAATTTAGGGGGGCACAGAAGGTGTGCAGGCTTATAGCAGACATAGCTGCATGTGATGCAGTGAAGTGGTTTTGATGGAAGATCAATTCACATACTTTTATTTCCAGAGAAATTCTGAGACAAGCAGCTAAGTCAACATGTTTAGAAGCACAGCTTGCATCCAGTAACTGAGAAAAACACTCTGTAAAATCTTCTAAGAAAAACATTCTGTAAAATCTTCTAAGACTGGACAAGCAAGTTTTAAGACATGTAAGATACATCAATTTTTAAACATTATTTAACAAGTAGTGGGGAGAGAGAAACTACTCAGTTACATTTAAGACTGAGGCAAAGCAAGGGAAACCCCTTTATTTTGGCTGGAGACAAGCAGGGGTTAAGAATACTTGTCCTTTTTCCTGCAGGTGGTAGAAAATGGATTTACTTTTGTGGGTTGTTGACAGAATTCATAACTAAACTGAAGTAACATAGAATATAAACAGATCAGCCAAAGTGTGTCCGTGGTGCCTGCTCTGTTTTGTTGTTGCAGCTGGAACAGACTACTGTCCTAAATTGCTTCTCATAACCTCATGACATCTGCCAGCATTACCTGCTTGTATCTGTGCTCCTTAGCCTGGCTCAGTCAAAACAATCCAGATTAGGAAAGACCTGCAGCCTTTAATCTAACCCAGATCATCACACAACCACAACAGGTCAGTATATGGCACCCACATGTGAAGAGGCCTAGCCACCCATCCTCTAAAGGAAAACAAATGTGCAACACATTGAAGAGACACTTGCAGATGAAGTTATTCTTGGCAAAGATTTATTCTTTTTTTTATTACTATTTTTTTTAAGAGTTGGGAAACTCCATGTCATATCTTCCCCCTTAATTCATGTCCACAGCATATTTGCTTTAACGTGCAGCAATATCTGTGGACAGAAATGCAGCTGATTAACACAAATATTGTCCTATTTGATCCCAAGTGAGTCATTCTTCATGGAGCAACACATTTATGTTAACACAGAGCACAAAAATATTTGAAAGAACATGTGAGATTTCTGTAGGCATAAACAAGTCCCTCAGAAAAAGTGTTTGTTTTTTTTTATCAGGAAGAACAAACCCCAAATAATTTCCAGATAGTCAGAACCGTAGCAAGGCACCTGGTCAAGCTATGCAATAAGAAATCATGCTTGAAAAAAGAAATGTTAAAGTCAGGCAGCATTTCACCAGAAAGCACATGAGAAAGAAGAGAGAAAAAGAGAGATTCACTTTTAACTTCTTTAAGACAGCCCTGCTTTGCCCCAGATGTCAAGTCTTAGGCTTCCAAATCAAGGTTAATAGGTTCCAAGGCTCTGACCAGCCTGCTGGACTGATTTTTTTGGGCTGAAACAGCTCATTAATTGCTCTACAGCCTCATATTCTTCCCTGTCTCGCTCTCACCTCTCATGCATGCTGCAATTACTCAAGCAAAAACAGGTAAGGGTAGTTTGGTAAGAAAGAAAAGGCTTCCCAGACTTCACAAAACCAGCCCTATTTCATTTGTCAGAGGAAGACACACACACAGAACTGGCTTTAAGATTCAGTAGTATTTCCAATCAGGTCCAATGACCTCTGTGCACTTTCTTCAACAGTTTGGGGTTTTTTTTCACTATCATGTTTGTTTTCCTCCACCTTGCTTGAAAGCCTGTGGGTTTTAAAACCTCAATTAAAAATCTTTGGAACCAGCCATGCTCCAGCTGATGACAGCCGTGTAGACAAAGTAAGGGCCATTCTCCCTCTTCCAATACATTCAATTAAAAAAAAAAAAAAAGCCACCACCAAAGCCCATGGGATAGAGCAAAATATTAAGAGAAAAATAATGTCTTGTGCTAAATCATCTAGTTATACCTTGCAATACAATTAGAATCTAGCAATCTAGATTTTCATTTTACCAGCAGACTCTGGAAATGGTTGTGAGCTGTTAGAAAAATCTAAAAGAAGAAAAACAACAACAAAGTGTATTTCTTTTTATATGTGCTTGTAACTTTCAGCATTACAGTCATGCCCCCCTCCAAAGAGTTATGGAACATCAAGTATTTGACATACATTTATAGAAGAGAGGAAGGTTCTCAGAACTAAATTTTAAAAAAATATTAGTTTGTGTTTTGTTTGACTGTAGCCCATAATGTTGGTTTATCTTAAAAGTTTATCCCATCATTAAAAATTACAAACAAATAGCGAAAGAGTTTTGATAGTTTTTTCTTACAAACTGTTTTCTTTGCCTCTTTAAATCTAGCATTTTTTGGTCTTTGCATTCTGGTGTATAAGGTGAATCCAGGCAAAAAAACTTCCTCCTAAAAGGCCTCAGAAATCACTATGTCTGTATAGTTGTAACTTCACAGTTTTGATTTGCCTCAAATAGCAGGTTTTGCCATAGCAAAACCAAAAACCCAACCAAAGAGAGGATGAAACAGCATGTCTCAGTTCATTCTGCATGATGAACAAATATAGTAACAGCTTTTTTTCCAGAAAGCCTATAAAGTCTAGGCACTCTGATGGCAGAACATCCTCTACCCAGAGTAAAAAACTTACGGACTACAAATGCCAAGATTACATGCCATAATTTAGCAACTATTTTCAACAGTGAGCAGAAAAGGAGAGGAATTTATTGCCAGCACCCATCAGCTTTACAATTTTCTGATCCACAAACGTTCACTTGCCTGAATGTTATTCAGTAGCAAGAGCAGCTGCTTAACTAGGACAGCTAATTATTTGGTGAGGTCCTTCACAGTGAAGGACCCAACTCTGCAATTATGCCTGGTAAAAGCCCTAAGAACTTCTGAGCTCTACAGGGAGCTGCCAAACTTCAGAGCCTGCAGCAGCCCCTGTGGAGCTCATCAGCTCTGCAGTGGACCCTGGGAAACACAAGCCTGCTCCAGCTGCAGCTCTAACAGGAGACTGGCACTCCTCTAACCAGAAAATACAAAGTGAAACACGAGGCCCTGGAGTAGTTCAGGAAAACTATGCACAATAAGTATGTTTGGTTACTGAAAATAGCTCTTGACTTGAGAAGAAATGTTCAGGAGTTTATGAAAAGCCATTTGAATTGAGTGACCCCCTCAAGGAGCTGAACAGAGACTCTTTCTGAGGCGAGTTCACAAAGGGGAAAAAACAGCAATCCAGAAACACACAGCAGTGTTGAAAGACACAGAAGATGGATTTTCAAATAAGGGGACTAAAAGGATGACAGGAAGGTTTTAACAACAAGTTTCTCAACCAACTGCAAAAGCCAGAAAATATTTTTGGTCCTCCAGGAAAAGCAAAAAATGTACATATAAATTAAATATGGAAATAATTCTTCATAAAAGAGAGGAAGAAATATCCTTTGGGGATACAATCAAGATAAACATGAGAGAAAATATGTTCTTAGCTAGCTGAGAACTATACTCTTTTACAATAGCTTGTCTCTGTAAATAAGTGTATTAGTTGGTTGAGTGGATTAGTTGAATGTAATTTTCAGAGCTGCTTTACAATAATATCTTATGTTAATACTCAGTGCAATCAACATTTTCTGTGCAAATTACCCTATCTGCAGGTTTCTGGTTGCCTCTACACCACTCTTGCACATACTAAGAGCAGCTGTGTGAGGAATGGGTATGAATTAAGCAGGGAATTGTTAACATGCTAACACACTGAATCTTTTACTTTTTATGCTTATTTTGGCTTCAGAAGCCCACGGGTTCCAACAGAGTTTCCCATTTCAGGTAGGCACAGCTGGCTCTGAACCACCTGCCATAACCATTGCTATGCACACTGGACAAAACCAAACTAAGATTTCTTACAAGATTTCTGAAAACCAGCCTTTTTTATTTCACTCTTCTGCAAGGCATCAGTGTGTCTAGTAAATGACTGAACGACCCAGATGTGCTGGAGGTGCTTGACAAGCAAGCAGCAGTGGGCGCAGCTGTGCCTCTGTAGCTGTCCCCACCCTGACCCTCCACCCCCATCCCTTGCACCTCGGGGAGGGTGGAGGATGAGCACAGCTCCACAGGTGCTTGGTTTTCAGCTATTGAATTTTACAGCCCACACCATCAGCATCAAACCTAGACAGGGGTCGCTGTGCAGTGACTGGAACACAATGACCTGTGACAGGGACACCTCACTGCTCACACAGCAGGAACCTGTGCAGAACAGGGGCCACTGTAGATAAATTACTGCAGCCTCTGCAGCTCAGCTTGTCAGGGATGCTAAAAGACTTGACTGACAAGTGGGAGAAACCCATGTGTAAAATTCTACATGTAAGTCTACTATACACACCAGGAAAAGCTCTACTGGGACACATGTTTTGTAAGGCATATAAATATTTTGCCCAGTATGCTCTATACTGGTTCCCCCAAGGTAAAGATGCTGTCCTGGTGTTAGCACTTTAATGCAAACGTCTGCATTTATCCTAGGACATCAGGCAGGACACTAATCAAGCAAAACCCATCTCTAACCAGAAAGGCAATGCGAGGATTTCCACTTTGGAGCTCGTTTTACTCTCCTACTCAGTCCTTACCTAGAAGAAGTAAAATCATCACCAGACTTTCCTTCTTCTTGGAATCAATTTCTAAAATAAAGGATAAATGCAAACATTCCACTTTTGGAATGAAGAAAAGCTGTGATGAAGAGATCAAAAGGTGATGCTTTGTCTCTAGCTCAGTATCAAGAAGGAAGTATAAAACTAGAATGAGATTTTGTAGATGGTGTTCATAAACCCTGAAAATAATTCTTTAGAAAAGCCACTGAAAGTTTTTCATTAGAAATCAACATAGAAGCACAAAGCTACATGATATTCTTATTTCCTAACCAAAAAGAAAAAACTCAGTATTCAAACTAGTTACCATGGCCTAGTTACTGGATAGTTTAAAGAAAATGATGGGCAATCTAACAAAACAGATGAGAGATTGTTTTTCATTTTCGCCCAGACATTTCTGAAGGCCTGTAGGAAGTAAGGTTTGACTTAGCTGTCAAACTAAACATCCACTGATGCACTGCAGAATCTCATGCATATGGTTGCCTTTATGGCCACAGATCCCCAGGAAAAAGAGAAAAATATTAATTAAATAACAAGAAGCATCTTTTTGCTGAATGCTCACAAAGGCAGAATTTTAATTGTTTGAGCAGGTGGAAAGGTCTCTCGCTCCTTGAACTTGTAAATTAACCTATCTCCAGACACAAAAGGTCTAATAATGTGCCTTCCACAGTTAGGAAACAAAAGGCATTTTTTGGCTTCTCCTAGAGCAAGCAGGAAATAAAGCTCGTCAAAACTCAGCAGCATTTCAAAAACAGTTTGTGAAACAATTTCCCCCGTTTAAAAAGAAAAAAAAAAAGATAGAGAGAGAAAGGGATACAACTTCCACTCTCTGTTACCGATTAACAGCATCCCTAGACCCCTGGGGACTGTAAGACAGAAGTAAGATCCAAATGTGTTTTGGAAGACTCCAGCCAGTCCCTTGCAGAGGAACCACTCCAGATACAATACACCAGATCCTGCCAAGTTCAGACAGCAGGTAAGCCAACAGAAAACTAAAACATAATTAGTGTAACAGGAGATGGACAAAATAAGAGAAGAAAATTCCTTGCCTTTCAACATACCTTGGTTCTTCAGATATAACATGTAAACAGGAAAGAAAACCAGCTGGCAGTTTTGACAGACTTTCAAAAAAACAAACACATGAACAAAAATACCAGAAACCAACAACTGTGACAGAGTCTCTCAAGAAGCCAGGAAAGAAGCTGAGCCAGGAATACGTGCTGAGTTAACTCTGCAGGGCTGAGGAGCCTCACAGAGGTCTGCTCTGGCAATGCCTCCAGCACTGCCCAGGAGGAGCCCACAGAGACAGAAATACACCTTCCAAATAGCTCTTAAGGAACCTACAGAAAGGTGCAGATCTCTATGCACCTGTGAACTGAACAAAATTATGAAAGCTAGCACAAAAGAAAATTTAGCTACATTAAAACTAAAGTGGGGGAAAGCAGTGAGAAAACGGTGGGATCACAGTTCATCTTTCTCAGATAGAATTTACCTTTTTTGTACAACGAAAAAAAATCTGTTTCTTTACAGGGACTGGCAGTAAAAATAGAAACATTTGCACTGCACATATTTAGTTTGTAAATGAGGATTAAGAATCCGGTAATTTCAAAGATCTTTGGGTTGAAACTAGACAAGTCAGCTGCTACAATAATTTTTCACTCCTTGCTTTTTCAGCTCAGTCATAACCAAACTCGTTTCTTATATTCTAATTTAAAATGTGGGAGAATTATTCTCCTTATCACTCTATGCATCCTGGGAGGATGGGGCAGAAAGATATTTCCCTATACTTGTATCCTAAATTGAAGGCCTAGAAATACAAGAGAGCACAGTCATTTATGCCAGTTGTGTTGCTCAATGAATGAGGGCAAGACAGACAAATCTGCCAGTTGGCACTCTGGACTGTTTCTCAGAAACAAAAAATTAGGCATATCCCATTGCTGTGCAAGGTTTGGAGTTATGAATTCCTCCCATTCCAGATTGTTATAACCATCCCAGCAATCCTTGAACAGTTTTTAGCCAAGACCCACTCATTCAACTTTATTCTCTGATTTAATGGAAGTTTACTCTCAGCTGGGGCCCTGATACAGTTCACCACAACATCAAGTGGGCACCTGTGCTAAAACATGGAAGGGCAGGATGGCACAGACAGGAACAAGAAAAGATTAGGTCAAAAAAACCTCTCAGGGATATGACCTGACAACCATCAACTGAAATTGGGGAACAACATGTGCAGTACCATAAGATCCTTCTGCAACTTTTCCTCTGTGAGATTTCTTTTTTATCATTCTGAGTCTTCCATCAGGAAAATAACCCCTTGTTATTCAGCCCCTCTCTCAGTACACAGCTACCAACTGGATGATTTTTACGTTTTTGATTCCTAACTCTTCCAAGAAGCCCTACAGAACTTTAATGTCCTGCCAAGCCATGCTGAATCTTACCCTCCATATCACATTTCAGCACTCTGCTAATTCATTTTTCATAGTTTTCATCCTATTGTTTGGTATGTAAATCAGGCTTGCTTACATGTAACCATCATTCCTTAGGCTTTTTTTTTAATTCAATTAATTCATGTCATCTAGGGGTTCTGTACATTTTCAGTGCAGCTCCTGTCCTTGAGATTTATCAGTTTGTTGACACAAAACCCAACCTTTGATCATCCACCAGAATCACTAAATCACTTATTCTTCTGTAAAGAAAGTGGCACACACCAAATCATCTTTTCATACCACAAAATTACATAAAATATGGCCTTGTTTTTAACAAAAAGCTACCTAATATTCATTACAAAACAAACCACAGGAAAAAAAGGGGCTGGGAGGAAGAGGACAGATTTCTCTATAGAGGGTAAGAAGGAGAGAAATAAAGGGACACATTGTAATTAATGCATAATGAGACAGGTTACATTACAGGAGATTTGGTTAGAGATCTAATTCTGGAGATACAAACCTAGGTAGATTAGACTTTTATTGAGAAGAAACAATGTTTGCCCAGAGCACTTAGAAAGGTCCCGGAAATGTGGTCTGAATAGTGGCCAAAATCTTTGTACTCACATGGAATAAACACTGCTTCATTTTTATACTGAAAACATTATTATAAAGTAACTGAGATGTCTGAGACTTCACTCAATTATTCTAGGTTAGATTTTGCTATAAAGGAAGTAAGAATGCTTCTACTTTTGCATTCTTACTGTAAACAGCTAAATATTAAGTACTTGGATTCAATTTTTATGGGAAAAGTACATTCTACAGCAACTATTATGCACCTGGAATTCTGAAGTTAAAAATCATTTAACACAGCTTTAAACCCAGGTCATTAGCTTTTCTCCCTACTGGCTTCTTTTGCAGGTCATTCACCTGCTCTTCCAGTAAGAGCCACCATTAACCATAAACTTGCATATGAATTGCTTCCAGCACAGAGATACATCAAAAGTGGGGAAAAAAATTTCAAATCCTCACCTCATTCACACATCTTGCAAAAAGGCACACAAAAAATGCCCACCAAATATTACACTAAGGGAAGAAATACAAGTATGGTTCCAGTCACTCATGTATAAAACTCACTCTAGTTTAAACCTTTCACCTCAAGCTTGAATTGCTCAGCAGAAAAAAAAAAGTGCTGATAATTTGCCACCAGCTCACAGAATTTTAAAAAATTATACTAAATGCTGTTAAAAAGTTTTTATAAAAATACAGGCTGCTTACAAACAGAGAAATGTTCTTCCCTGATTTCCATACAGCATTTGCAGGGGGGAAAAAAACCCAAGATTACATTTTGAGCAATTTAATTAGGTAAAAGAGCAAGTTTTAAAACTCAGCTGCTTCTTGGGAGGGCAAGTGAGAAATGGATACTACAGAAATGATATCTTGAGATACTAAAAATCTTAAGAAGGGAAAGTCTACATTTATTTTGCAACAGTGTGAGGAACTACTGCATGCATAAGTGGCCTCTAGAAATTACCCATCTTAAGTAAAATCAGATTTTCAACATCAGCAAAACTCCCTTTTTTGTGTGTGCAACTTTGATGCTGACAGAAGCATGAAGTAAGATTCCAGCAATATTTTATGTATTTAAATAATGTTTCTTGCTTGCCCTATAAATCCCTATAAAAGTGATCCTTCTGTCTGTGTTGCTTTTGCCACTCAAGGCTGCCACTTTTTCCACTTCTCTCCAGCATCAATGCAAAGAGTTGATGCAGGAGGGCCCAAAAGCTTCTCTCCCTATATCTACTGCTGGCTACCTTCCCCTGCTCTTACCTCTCTTCAAATCCCTCCAAAGAGGTGAAAAAGATGTGTTGATGACAATACAACAGGAGGAAAAAAAAAAGTAGAAATGTGCAGAAAACCCCAAAAGGGTGATGGTACCAAAGAAGCCCACATAGGCTAAATCAATTATCTTGTTTTTAAACCATGCAAACTTAATAAAATCTATCTAATTCAAAGCATTTTCTGCAGAAGATAATAAATGGAGTAATTTTATAGAAAAACTCCTTCAAGTGTTTTAACAAAACAGTGTAATTGTTTGCATTTAAGTTGCAAAGCTGTCACATTAAACAAAACACGAACTATGTATAAATTAATTATATGCTAATATGTGTATAATAAACATAAAAATATGATGGAAATGAACAGGCATTTCAGAACCAAATAACATATTTTCTATATATAAATATATTGTGAATTTACAGTTCAGTACTTGAAAGATTCACTGTTAGGTATGAAAACCTTTCTAGTACACAACAGTGTTATATTAGAAAGCCAGCAGTCTCTCTTATTCAGCTAGAAAATGCTCCCAAGTTTTCCATGTAGGAATAGAAAATGGCAACTTTAATCTCATGTAATGTCTGTTGCTGTGTTTTCACTCATTACAGTTCATCTGTTAAAAAAAAAAAAAGCAGAACAAAAGGAACAGAGAAAACAGAGAGTTGGGAAAAATAAACTTAAGCACAGCAAAATCCAATATGCACAGGAGGGGGAAAATTTCTTACTGCCCTAAACCAGTGGGAGAAATCTGCTTGCAGAAATTGAGGAGCACAGAAGGAGATGCCAGCTGCCACACCACCTTCCTGACACTGACACAACGGTGAAGTGCAGCCCTGTTCCCACTACAGAATTGCATCAGTGGATGACTGACTGGAAGGATACAAATTGTCACATTTCTCATCCCTCAAACCACTCTTTATTTATTATTGCTCTCCCACCATGCCCATGATATCCCTGTTACACCCAAAGGCAGGTGTTTAGCACTTGGTGTAACACTGTTCCTCTCTACTATAAATTAGTTGTTTCTCAAGCTGACTGAATGAACACTGCATCTATTTGCCATCACCAAGCAACCATGACTCACTCTCTTAGAACCAGGACACATTAGTATTGTTTTACTGAAGAGGACAGGGTACTTCTACTCCAAAATTCTTACAGTCACAGTCTTCAGGGTGAAAAGGATTGGGGCCAAGACAGCTTCAGTGGCAGCTCCGAGCATGACTGGAGAAAGTTTGAGATTTGTGACCAAGCTACATACAACTTACAGGTTTTGCTGTTTATTATTTCTGCCCCAATATGAAGTATGGTTAACACATCTGTGTTCTGGGCTTTCCTTTAAGCTTACATCTTTCATGGAAATGTGTAGCATGCTCATACAACCCAACCCCTCAAAGTTCTGCATCAGCCAGTGCTTGTAGAAAAACATAAATAAAATCCCATATGATGTGTGCATATGTATGGGTGTTCTTCTCAGGAGCTGAGTTGGTCCACCAGTGATCAAATCAAATCCCAAGTGCAACAATTTCTGAAAACTGACTGAATACACATCCAAAAAATTGTCTTATGCTCTACATTTAATTTACTTTTTTGATATCAGGTCCCCTTTTAGTCTGTCCATTCCATGGTCTGCTTCAGATAATACTTTCCTTTGTTATAAGTCATGAACAGTAATCCCTTCATGGTTGTTATCCAATTTTACCAAAGGCTTTAATCTGCTTTATTGACAATCACTCTTTAACTACTCTTCTCTGAACTGAATTGTAATAAAATGGATCTCCAGTTCTGCAACTGAACAAAAAACCTCAAAAACCCAAACAAATCAACAAACAACCCAGACTTTGGGATTACTACTGAGGACAAAATTATGTTTGGAAAATTAATTATATGAAGCAATCCAAACAGAGTAATTCTAATAACATACAAAAGTGGTGGCAACAGTAAGAATTTCCCCCAAGTGTGTAAGAAATATAGATGGGTTATTTATTCAAAAGAAACTTAACTATAACCTTGCCCCTCTTCTGTTCTGTGGACTGCTGCGAGCTGCCAGGATAGGTTGATTTTGCAGAGTTAACAGTGAGGAGGCAGAGGATCAACCCTTTAGATAACAAATGGCACAGGGACCTGTGACACAGCCAGGTGACCAGACAGACAGGAGTGACAGCCCCCAGACCTTCCTGCTCTTACACTGTGAGGGTATAAAAGGCCAGCATTTCCTTTGTTCAGGGCCTCAGAGGCACCCAGCTCTAGCTGTTATTTTGTTATTTAGCTATTGCACCAAGAAAAAATTATTTGAAGGATCAACACATGTGACACTGCTATGGAAAACGTGGGTGAGTGTGGGCTGTGCAGCTGGAAGGAAGCTCAGTCACAGCTCAAGTGGGGCAAAATCGACTGCCAGAGTGGTCCTGGATGGTCCAACAGGGAACTTCCCTCAACACCTGCCACTGAGAGCTTGATAGAGTCACACCAATTGTATAAAAGGGATGGCTAGACCAGAAAGACATACTCTATTACTTGATAGTGGAAACAAATGCATATTTAGCTTAATTTTACTAATTAAAAATCTAAGAAAACTGGCACTGCAGCTTTTCCACAGCATAAGGAAAAAAAGTTGACTTTCTTTCAGCAGTAGGTACTTTGTAAAAGCTTCTTCTAATCAACTCCCTTCCCACACCAGTAACAATGCCAATCCCTAAGCCACAACTCAGACATTTGAAGAAAGGGGGTGGGGGTATCAAGGTACTTTTTCCACCACAAGTCTAATTGACTCATTTCTACAGGATCAATCGACATAATTACTTGCTTCAGAAAGGGCTTTTCCAGAGCAGCAAGAATTCATTCTGTAAACAAGCCCTTTTCTAAGATAGTACTCAAAACCATGCTCTGTACTCAGGGAAGCTAAGAAGTTGAAATTCCAAGTAATACATAAAATTACAGGGTTGTACATACTGATGACTTTATTATCCCCTTAAGATTTTTGGTATAAAAATCTTCTCTACTCAGAGCTTTTTAATGCTCCTCTACACTGGGCTGCAATGCCTAAAAGACTTTCCAAAGCAAATTCAGACATCAGTGCATAACAACCATAAGGACCCCTATTAAAAAGGAGATGGGGAGACTCCACACCCTCTCTGGACAATCTGTTCAGGGCTCGGTCACTGCCCAGGACAGAAGTTCTGCCTCATGTCCAGGTGGAACCTCCTGGGCTCAGTCCCTGCCCGTTCCTCTGGTGCCATTGCT
>VZUI01062622.1:0-11965 GCA_013401135.1 Cettia cetti | reverse complement strand
CCGGAGGCGCGGGGGGCCGGGGCGGGCGGCGCGGCGAGCCGGGACCCCCCCGCGCCCGCCCGGCCCGGGAGCGGGAGCCGGAGCGGGAACGGAGCCGCAGCGCCGGCCGCGCACGGAGCAGTGTTATCGTACAACAGTGCAATGTATGACGTTCTGTATAGAAATGTATTATGCCTAATGTGAGTACACTGGCCAGAAGTGTAAAGCTTTAAAAGTCATTTATAAGAAATGTTTAATCTCTGCTGAGCTCTCAGTGCAAAAAAAAGGAAAAATGAAAAAAACAAGTGTATATTTGTACAAAACTTTTTTTAAGAGTTATACTAACTTATATTTTCTATTTATGTCAGAAACGTGGATAACTTTGACATCCAATAGTCTTTTTTTTTTTTCTTTTGGTTAAGCCAAAGGGCACTATATTTGCTTTTGTTATTCACAAAATGTAAATTTATTTTTATAGTGGATTTTTTTTTTTTTTGCATTCACAAGATGTAGCTATGAATCAAAATATTTTTTAGACTTTACTTGAAGACAAATCTGTTTCAATGGATCCTGAGCCGGTCTACCACTGCCATTGCAAATAATGCCACAACTTCAATAAAAAAAAAAAATTAAAAGTCAGGAAACGGCCGCAAGCCTGCTTGGTGTGTACTGGAGGGGAAGTCCGGGGGGAGGGCGGTGGCAGAGACAGCCCCCGGTGGCTTGGGCGGGGGAGCCCAGCCCAGCTCTGAGTGTCTCGGTGGAGGGGGCCCTCCCTCGCCGCGGGGCCCCGGTACCCCCGGAGCACGACCCCGCCAGGGGGAGGGCGCTTCCCTCCGCTGCGAAGAGCGGGCGTGCGGTTCGGAGAGGAACGGAGCGCTTCTTCCCTTCAAAACAAGTTCAAACTCCCGAGTACTACCGGAGTTAACCAAGCATGTGGGGAGCACACGCCCTTCATCACACCCTGACTCCAGCCCTTTGGCACGTAATGGTTACTTCTAACAGTTCACCCTTTCTTCCCGAGGCTCTATCTGCGCCCCTCGAGGAGCCCGGCTGGGCCGGGGCCGCCCCGCTTCCCCACATCGCGGCTGGGGCCGCTGCCCGCCTCTCCTGGGGACAGCCTCGGGGGGCGGCTGGTGCGGGCCGTGGCCCTGCGCGGGCTCGGCACGGGGGAACGCTCCTGTCGTGGCTGTGCGAGCCTTCCCCCCTCCCCCTCTTTCGGCCGCGGGCCCTCGATCCCCAGCCTGGAGCCCAGAGCCCTGGCTACCGCAGGGAAGCACTTCCTGGTACCTCTTGCCCAGCAATGATTTACAGGACAAACACACAACAGTTCTGGGAAAGGCAGCAGTTTCAGCTCGCCCTAAAAGACGTAAAAAGCAAAACAACGCTGACACAGAATAAACCCTCCCACGAGACAAAGCAGCCAGCGTTGTGACAGTGCTTTGGTGACAGTGCTGTCACAACCATGCACCAGCAGCGCTTGGTGGCATCACGTCGTCCCCATAGCCTGAGGGCAGGTTAAAGCCGTGGGATCTGCACGCAGTCCCGTGGAATCCCAACCCTGCGCTGCCCGGGAAAGAGGGACAGACCAGGTCTGGTGGTGGCTGCAGGTGGGGCAGGATTGGGATGCTGGAGAGCGCAGATGGCCAGGAGGACCAGGACGTGGGGGCTATCTGGACGGATTTATATCTTTCCGATTCCACTCCCCAGCACTGCACCTCTGAAATGCAGCACCCACACACCGGACCCAGCAGCTGAGGCGCACCAAGAGGGCGTCACTCCCTGGCTTTCTGATCTCGGCATGATACACTGCCACGGAGGGGGCAGGGAGCTGAGAGAATGAGGTTCAGGGTGGATAAGGCTCAAGGTTTACCCACATCATCTTACCCCGTCGCAGCGCTCCTCTCTGCACACCCCCCCGCCCCCCCCCCCCCCCCCCCCCCCCCCCCCGCTGTCACGGCCGCCAAACGCTCCTGGCTGTAAAAGTAACATTGATTACCTCCAGCTCCATGATCGCTTAATCAGAACGGGATTATTTTACACGCCCGCATCAGTGGCCGCTGACTCAATACGATTTCCCCCCCCCCCTTTGAAAAGAAAAATAGCTTTTCCCTTTCCTTATGAAAGCCAACAATACCCGGAGTGAGGCAGCTGGATCCTCCAGGATTTATGGGCTTTTCTCTCGCTTTCATGAAAGCAGGTGCCTTTGGGACCTCCATTGTCCCAGCCCGCAACTAATAATAGGACTTTTTGCAATGAAAGATCCCTGCTCCGAGCTCCCAAATACCTCGGCCGGAGGAGCCACGAGGTGCGCCCGGCCTGGCTCGGGAGGAAAGCTCTCACCGCGGGCACAGTTTAGGCACGGGGCTGTAAAGCAGACAATTCCAGCCGCCGGGCACTGCCCGAGCGGAGCCGGCGGGTTTGCAGCCCGCAGCAGGGAGGGCCCGGAGCCGCTGCCCCCTGCGCTGCGGCTCCCCGGAGGCCCGGGGGTGCGGGAAGGTGTGCGGCCGCCCCCGCGCCCTGCCCCACCCAGCCCGGCCGGCCCTCCGCGCCCCGGCACAAAGCACACTGCCCCTATTCTTTCGGCCTTTGTAGCCATATGGCAAATCCATGTAGACACAGCCAACATCCATTTATTCAGGCACATAATGTCCCGCAACAGGGAACAATTGGAACTTTGTTTGCTTCTATTATTGATGCGAATGGGCGACAGAGAGAGAGAGAGAGAGAGAGAAAAAATCATTTAACTATAAGAGATATCCAGCTAATTATGAACCATATGTGCCTATAGTTTCAAAGCAATCCAATGAAGTTCATTTTAAATCTAGACTACTTTATTAGTACGGAAGACAGATGTCTCAACAGTACATGCATCAGAGGAAACCATGTAAAGAAGTTCTTGAAATATTTAACTAGGACTCATTCATTGTCAGAGGGGCTTTAAAGTGCCCTTTATCATGAGAATGCATAGGCAGAAGCGGAGGGAGGCTGCCGGTTGTTACCGCCAACCCACTTACCCCTTAGCGCTAAATCCCGAATTCCATTTTGGATTTGACGACAGGAATATTTTTGGAAAGGATTCAAAATATCAGGGGTCTTGAAGGACCGAGCTTGCTGCTCATTACAGCTACAAAAAGTCAGGTCATTATTTAAACTGCCTTAATCCCAGACTGAAACCAGCTACGCAATTAGAGGAATAATCTACTCCAAAATCACCACCGCTCCCTCTCCCAAGGAGCGGAGCCGTGCATTTGGAGCGCGGCTACCGCAGTTCCTCCTTTGCCCCAAGAGAGTCCAGGACAGCAACGTTAACAATACTGGAACTCCAGAAATTTTTCATGCAAGCATCTCTCGATACGAATCTGCGGTGGGCACCTAAAGGGAATGGGTGCTGAAGGAAGACTGGAGGGGAAGCTTGGTGGGAGGAAGTTTAGATTTTTTTTATTTTTTTTTTAGGGAATGCAATTATCAGCAAACAATCTTGGCAAAAAAGTATCTTTATGAGCTCAGCAACATCTACTAGTAATTAAGCCACTTCAGTTGGATGAATGCAATATATGGTTGACGCTGGGAATCATTCTCCTTCCTAGCCACAACTTTTCTTTCTGGGCCAAAACTTGTTCTATTATCACTTAAAATAAACAAAAAGCTGCTTTCCACTTCTTCAGCAAATATTTGTTGCTAATGAGCAGGAGGTGTACGTAACAGAATAGGGAAAAAAACAAATTTTAAAGAATAATTTCTTATGTTTTGATACAGAAATAAAAAAAATCATTTGCAATGCATTGTGATTGCTTGGTAGGATGGCTGCACAGGGAGATTCATGGGAAGGTTCCACAAAGAGAAATGCAAACTAGATTCACCATTTTAAAGCAAAGAAACAGACAAGAGATATACAAATATAGAAATATATATACACACAAGAAGTAACTAAGCAGGGAGTATAAAATAATTCATCAGGGAACAGGGGTTGTTTTTAGCCACATTGTTACCTATTACTACAGGATAAAATTAAAATGGTTTTCAAATGTCTTCCCCTCCTGTATCTGCTCAGAAATGTTACTCTTGACAATTATTTTTGGAACAGGTGGAGCTAAAACACAAACCAAAACTTTTTACCAAACACGAAAGGATGAGATTATAACTGGCTCTCAGAGGATGGAGAAGACTCAAGTATTTTCTTCCCATACACACAGTATCTGACATAAAATCTTTTGGTGTCAGTGGTGAAATTCCCAATGGAAAGTTCTTTATGTTTTGGTTCATTCCACTGTTTTTTAAACCAAGGGGGATTTTTAGCCATGTGTTTCCAAGAAACCTTTGTTAGAACAGTTTTTTGGAGAAAAAAGAGAGAATGAAAGATACCGAAAGAGCTGTATGGAACGCAAAAGCCCTGAAACAGGCCCTGATGAGACAAAAAACCAACTCAAACTCCTGTGGGCCCTAGTCTACAGGATGGGGATGCAGGGAGAGGGAATAGGAGGACGGGGAGGCAGTGCCAGGAAACAACTAGGATGGGGACAACAAGGCATAGGTGGAGCAGAAGCATGGCTGGGGTACACTGGAAGAGGCTAGGCAGAGGACACAAAATTCTACTGGGAGAGAGAGAAGGGCACAGGCCACAACATTTATACCCTGTACATGCCTTCAGAGGCTCCCTGGCCCCAAAACATCTCTTCTGTCAGCAAACACCCATGGAACTCGTCCAGTAACACCCTATCCCTCCCCTGAACTCATTTACGGATGGGTGCTAACAAATCTCCTCTTTTCTGTCCCTGTGTCCCAGGTCAGTGTGGGATCTAAAATTGCCCCAGACTTGCTGTGGAGTCAGTAAATTTCATTCACATCATCATAGGACTACTCACACTCCCCTACCAGATTTCCTTTAGCCTACTCGATACTCCCTGTCACACACATTACACCTGTATTACACAGAGGAGGAGGATTGGAAAAAAAAAAAAAAAAAAAAAAAAAAAAAAACAAACAAAAAACCCCTCAAGTTTTGGAGATGCCCAAGCTGTCTGTGCAATTTCAGCCCAGATCTTTTGCTCCCAGTGCATTTTCACATCCATGCACCCCACTTCTTCCCCTAGGACACACAGTACCTAATTCACCCAGTGCTTTACCTTACAGAATGAATCTGGGCCATGCAGCAAAGGTGAAACTTCTGGATAAACTCCTGCCAGAAAAAAGCAAGAGGCTAAAGGATGCTTTCATATTTAATCCAATGCCAACACTTGAATGCAGGCTTTTATTCTTCAGAGAACAGTTGGCTCCTCCTGACCTGTTCCTGCAACAGAGGCTTTGTGCAGTTTGGGGCCAGGTGCTTCAAGTTTTCATAAGCAGCCACTAATTGTGCCCAGGTTGGTTGGGCAGCTGATGCAAGCTGCTGGGGTCTGACTTGTGAAAGCGCTGAGCATCCACAGCTGCAGCTAGGGTCACAGTGCCTGGCTCTGCATGTGGTTTTGGCCAGACGAAGCTCATGGTTTGAAAAGGAACAGCCAGGGGTACCTTGGACCAACACTCTGAATTAATTATTAGCTCCCATCTCTTTTTATTTGTCTCCCCATCACGAAGCAGTGATAATAACACTCATCACTTGTATTTTGATCCGTTAATGTGTGGAAAGTGCTGGGTTACTACCGTGAGCAGCACTGTATAAATCTGGGGGGGACATTAATAATGTCTTTGAGCAGGGTTTGAATAGTGCCCAGTTAATAAGACGTAGCACCGTCCATTGAACGTCGAGAAAAACAAAATTGAGCAACTGCTCATTAAAGCGAGCACCGTTCTCTCTGTGCACTCAATGCGATCATTTAATTAAAAGATTTTATCATCGTGCACAGACACAAGGGGGCAGAGCCAAGGCCCCGTCTTCCCTCATCCTCGCCTGCTCCACATCAATCACACCAGAGTATTTCTTGAATGTAATCTACAATAAGAACCTAAAAAAATTAAAAAAAATTTTCCCAAGCCCTTGTACTAAGAGAAATAACTGCCTGAGCTTTGATAAGACTTTTCACCTCGCCAGATTTTTTTTTCCCCTGCTTGCCTTTGGTCCCACCCTCACCCTGCTGACCACTTGCCGGACTCCTGCAGATGCAGCCACTCAGCCCCAGCCTGTAGTCTCCACATCCTTGACACCACAGCAAGCCTAGGAAATCACCTCTGTGCCTGGCTATGGGGTGGGGGGAAGGAGAAGAGTTTTTCAGAGCTGGAAGATGCTTGGTTTGGGGCTCTTTTTGAGTGATACTGGATTAAAGGAACATGAGCACGCAGCTCCTCTTACACGCCGTTCTCTGCGGGGGCTGGTGGCAACAAACGTGCAAACCGACCACGTCAAAAACCAACAAATGAAACCAAAACCACCCTTCTCTAAGAATACATCCCCACCACTGCATGTGTTTTTACATGAAAGTTCTGAGGACAACTGCCTGTTTGGGTCACATCAAGCAGCCTTGGACTTACTGGGAGCTGAGGTTTAGAGCAATTTATTCTGGAAAACAATGAGCACGAATTAAGTTGTTTTCATACATTTGGTAATTGGTTTAGCAAAGCCAGCTTTTCTTAGGACCTTCACTCAAGATGTTTTCAAACATGGATCTAGTTAACATCAGTTTTGCCGGTGCAGTACAGCATTCCATCTGCTGGCTGGTGATCCCAAAAGCTTTGGATTTTTTTGTTTGTTTGGTTTTGGTTTTGTTTTTCTCTCACCCAGATGAGTGAGCAGGACTGGGAATACTGGCCCCAGTTCTCTGTTTTATTCTGCACATCAGGAAGCAAAACCTGTTTCTTTTTCCTGCTGACTGAGGGACTCCAGACACGTATCCCTCCAAAGGAGGAAGCTCAACTTTTATGCCAAGAGCAAACTCCTAGGAGCTGCTATGACCATGCTTTTCTGGTTGGAGAGTTGTAGGAGAAGGTGCAGTGGTACCCACACCTCTGCCTTCCTAGACTCTCGCCCCTGCTCTCCAGAACATGCAGGATTTCCACACCACCCTGTGCAGCACGAACCCAGGGAATGCAGCTTACTGGATGTTACAGAGGAACACGCATTTGATTTGAATTGAGATGGTAAAAGGCACCTGCCTGACGAAAAATCTGCTGCCTGCCAAATAGCAGCTTCCCCTTCCAGCACCCAGTCCATGAGTGGTGGGGCAGGGCAGGGGGAGAGGGGGACCCCCCGCAGCTTTCTCTGGGCTGGGCGCTCCGCGGAGAAAGGACCAGGCACAGCCTTTCTGCTGCGTAAATAAAATAAAAGCAGCCGTCCGTGTTTGCTCTCGGGTGTGCAGCGCAGCCCCCAGCAGCAGCAGTCACCTCCGCGGGGGGATACAACAGGAGATTTGGGGATCATTTCCATAACAATGGCTGTTAGCAAACACCCATAAAACACAGCGGGCAAAGACACCTTATCAGAAGGAGTTAGCTGTAAATTAAAAGACCTGCTTCTTGGTTTGGCTTTTGTGTCTGTCTGCAGGATT
Organism: Cettia cetti; assembly: GCA_013401135.1. Classification (NCBI taxonomy): domain Eukaryota; kingdom Metazoa; phylum Chordata; class Aves; order Passeriformes; family Sylviidae; genus Cettia; species Cettia cetti. Next base: position 4,508 of record VZUI01062622.1, on the reverse strand, counting down.
TCGAGGACTTGGTGCAAAAATTCTCTTTAACCACACTAGATTAAAAATAATAATCCCAAATTGATTTAAAAGCTATGAAGAAGCAGAGAAAAAATACAGAATTCATATATGAAGCTTGATCAAAGTTCGCTGAACAGTTCTATCAGAAGGACAGCGGAGGGGGTGGGGTGCGGAGGGGAAGGAAAAGAAAAAGGAAGAGAATAACATTTTCCCAATTATCATATTTCCCTGAAACTCAGCTTTGCAGAACCGGAATGATTACAGACTTAGCAGAAATATTGCAAAATGTCGGCACGGAAGGGGCTTTTTCTTGACCCTGCGGACTATAATGGGAGATAAAGAGATTGACCATTTTGGGAGGAGGATGCCTTCATTTCTCGACGTGACTGTAGATTATTTCGGCTTCAGGAGACAAGAATGTCCCTTTAACATCTGACCTGGCCTTTATTTAAGAGCAGCACTTCACGGTTCAGGAAAGACAGACAATTTTCTAATTCCCAGCTCTGCTGGAGGCTGAGGCAGCAACTTCCAGACAGGACACCTGCTAACACTAGAGAAATGGCATTATTATGTCTACAAGTTTACAAATCTGAGGATCAAAAAGCCTTTGCTTCTGCTGCTACTCCACAGGCCAAGGACGACGACTTCTTCAAAACAGAGTTTCACAGAGTTTTTTTTCTTCCCCCTCCAAGAAATGGTTTCTTTTCACTTTGAGCAGATCGGTTTCCACGTGAAAAAGTCAATAGTCAAAGAGTTTCCTAAGTTTCATTGGTGTGTAGCAGAAAGGGGATTAGACCTGGGGCCTTTTTACTGGCAAGCCTTTAAGCAAATAAATGTTCTTGAATTCTTAGAGAAACAAACCTAACTTAAACAAAAATCCAGAATATATGGGATTTGCCCCTCCCCAACACAGATGTAAGAGAGAGAGAAATAATTACTAAAGATTTAAGGGATAATAGGGTTAAATCTTTTTTTTACTGTAGTTTTGCTTTTGTTTTTGCTAGTTAACCCAAAGAGAATGGCTGCTTCCATACATCCAAAACAAGCTATTAATAGTAACTAGTGTAATGTAATATTAGAAATAATAGAATCATTTGGGTAATGCAATATAATAAATAAATATTAGAATAATGCAATAATTCATTCTTAACAGATCAATTGTGATTTCCCAGCACTGAGAGAGGGGCAAAAGCAGATGGCATGCACATTCCCCACCTTCCTTCAGAACCCTACCTGGCAGGCAAAGGCACCACTTAATTCCTTCACACCTAAAAGTCCTAAAGCTGAAGCTGTGGTTTTTCTCTTGGGGCACAATCAGTCACAGATGATAATGATTTTTTTAAAGAGTGTTTTTCTTAAGCTCCAAAAATCAGAATTGATGGATCATTCAAAACTCAAATATTCAAAGTGTTTGTATGTGTGTACATACATACATACATATATATATAAATTTGTACTGAGAAAAAACTGCTGCTGCAGAGCTGCTCCCCCAGCCTGCAGACACAGATCCAGGTGTCTGTGCCAGCCATTTCCCAGCCATGGATAACACCTGGATCATTGTTTGCAGGCTGGCTTTAATTAAACCAGAAAACTAAGGAGAGCTCAAGCAAGGCAGTTGATTAACATGATCCAAACATCAGTGAGTAAATGTCAGCATCTTGCTATAACAAAACAAATCATTTGGGAAAAATGAAGTGTAGGTTTGTGAGTGCACAGAAGATTATAAACTGTGTGTTAAATCTGCCTCTCTGCACCACTAAATATCTTTAAAACTTTTCAGACATTAATTTCCTTTCCCCCCGTGTTACCTCTGTGAGCCCAGATTGCAATGCTCACCTGCCAGGCTACTCCAGCTCTGTGAAGGTGACACCTCTGATTTCACTGTGAGCCATCCTACAGCTCTGCCTCTGCACACCCCCAGCCTTGGTCCATCTGGAAATCTTGGTGGTGACTTAAACCACATCCAACCCCACCAGCAACTGGGGCAGATCCTTGGGCCTTTCCTACTGCTGAGGGATTTGCTGCAGAGCACGACTCCGAACCCAGCGCCACCCAGCAGAAGTGCCTTAAAATTCTTGTCTGGCTGACCTGCCTTGAACAAGGCTCCTTCCCGCTGAAAATCCAGGAGCCAAACCCACCCCTACCCCAGGGGCAAAATCACGCTGCTGTTGGGTGAGGAAGAGCAGCATTCCCCCCAGGTTACGTGTACCCACAAAACACCCACAGAAGGGGGTAGCCCAGACCCAGGGCTTATCCCGTGCAGCCGGCTGTGGGAGAAGGACTTTGGGTTTCATCTTGGGCAGTTGCTGCTGTGTAGATGGCTTTAAGGTGAGGGAAAAAACTTCACTTTTGCTCTTTTGGCACTCTTTTCCTTGTTGAGAGCAAGCGTTTCAGTTCGACTGTTTGAAAGGCATTTCAAAGGTCACAGACCCCATTTGAGGACAAGTTCATCCTACTAAAACTGAGCGACACTCCCGAAGAAAAGGGCACACCTCTTTCAGCATCTCTTGCAGACCTGTTATGGTGGCTCTCCTGTCCCCACTACACTTTTGGGGATAGCTGGGTTCCCCCAGGGGATTTTACACGCCGTGGTGCCCTCCTGGACCCAGCAGTTCCCATCCCCACCCTCACAGACTCAGCCCTGTGGGGGCACCCACTCCCCACCTCTCATCAAGCCCGACGCTTGCCTTTTCCAAAGAAACTTTGAGAAAGACAGAAAACATTTATTTTCACGGCAAATCCAGCCTTATGACCCCACCGACGGCAAGGTGCTCAAGAAAGGGGAGAATGTGCCTTTTTTTCCTGGGAGGAAAGCGGCGGGGAAGGAGGAGAGCTTTAAAGGGAGGGAGGGACGAGGCCGAGCTCATGCACGGATTTTAATCTGATCACTTCCCTGTCAAGCTAATCCCTGCCTGACTCAGATCGGACTTTTAGAAACGTGCCTGGAAACCAAAAAGCAAACCTCATTTGAATGAAGCACACACTCCGCGGCCCCCATCTGCAAAGGGCTGCAATTAAATGCAAAAAAAAAAAAAAAAAAAAAAAAAAAAAAAAAAAAAAAAAAAGAGAGAGAGAGAAAAAAAGAAAAAAGGGACGGGGGCGGGGGGGGGGGGGGGGGGGGGGGGGGAAGAGAGAAAATTAGCATTTTCCGCGGCCATCTGGCATGAGGAGCAGGCGATGGGGAACAAAAGGAGATTTAGGCAAAGGGGAGAGGCGAGTGTGCCATGGCATTGACCTGCAAATGAGCCTTTGTGAGCGAATTAAAGCTTCCCGGACCCCCCGGGACACCCCAAAACAGGCACCATTACAAACCATCCGGACAAAAACCCACTCATCAAAATTGTCTGCGTTTGAAGGGAGGGGGGGAGAGGCCATTTAAATCTGCACCTTCCCTGCCCCCACCCGCAGTAATAGGCTGTTAATAGGGGCTTGGCGGGGGCAGTCGCCCCCCTGCACCCCCGACCCTACACCCCGCTCTGACGGCATAACGGGGGGACACCTTAGAAACGTGGCTTGTCCATAAAATGCACCCGACACGTTATTTACAGCCCTAATCCTTAACAATAGGGAAGAAATAATAAAAAAGAGGGGGGCATTTGGTGATATATCAGCTTCCAGATGTTGTTTATTTAATTCGAGGGGAGGGGGATATAGGGTTGTTCCAAAGTAGATTTCTAAAGCTATTATTATTATTATTATTATTATTATTATTATTATTATTATTATTATTATTATTATTATTTTAATGGCGATGATAAGGAGGAAAGGGATAATCAGGGATGCCGTGACCCCAAAAGAGATGGAAAACTGTGCGGGTGAGAGTTTTTGTCTCCTATCCCCCACTTCCCCCATGACTCTTGCCTTTAAACTGGGAAAGCTTGAGGATTTGGAAGTGAAAGCAAAGATTTTGGCCTGGGGTAGATAGATGAAAAGGGAGGGCGGCGGGGGGGGGGGAAGCCATCTCCCCCCATCCCCTCTCCAGAAAGGGAATAAGGACTAAAGTCGGGGGCCAGCTGGGGGAAACTTGTAAATGAAACGTGTTTCTTTTATGGCGCTCCCCCCCGGGGGACAGCCCCATTATAACCCACCAGCTATATGGACTCAGCTGCCGCCTCCCCGCCCGCCGCAGGTACGCGGGGCCCGAACGGCCCGGGGGGGCCGCAGCCGCCCGGACCCTCCGCCCGGGGCTGCCGAGCACGGCTGGGTGGGCGTGCGGGGCTGCACACGCCTATGTGCCAGCGTGCGGGGCTGTGCATGCGGGGCTGTGCATGCAGTGCTGTGCGTGCGGGGCTGTGCATGCAGTGCTGTGCGTGCGGGGCTGCACACGCCTGTGTGCCAGCGTGCGGGGCTGTGCATGCGGGGCTGTGCATGCAGTGCTGTGCGTGCGGGGCTGTGCATGCAGTGCTGTGCGTGCGGGGCTGCACACGCCTGTGTGCCAGCGTGCGGGGCTGTGCATGCGGGGCTGTGCATGCAGTGCTGTGCGTGCGGGGCTGTGCATGCAGTGCTGT
>VZUI01062613.1:0-43188 GCA_013401135.1 Cettia cetti | reverse complement strand
CTTTTTCTTTTTCTTTTTCTTTTTCTTTTTCTTTTTCTTTTTCTTTTTCTTTTTTTTTCTTTTTCTTTTTCTTTTTTCTTTTTCTATTGATTGAAAACAAAAATAAATTTTTTTTTCTTCTTCCCCCCCTCCTTTTGGAAGGTGAACTATAAGCACAGAGTCCTTTAATAGAATTAGAAAGGCAACAAAATTATATTCTAAAGTCATGATCCATAAATGATTTTCACTCTGTCTCCTATCACGGTGAACAGAATTCACCAGAAAGATAGAAAAAGAGTAAAGTAAAACTAGAGAGAGCAGAGAAAAAGATGGATTTAAAGATCAGAGGGAAAGCATAGTTTCTATAGGATGGGGAAGATGAAATGGCCTAGATACCCCAGCAGAACTGACAAAACAGAGCAGAAATCAAATTGATTTATATATTAAAAAAAAGTCAAAAAGAATTTTTAAACAGACAGTTAGGATTCACTTATTGTAGTATTAAAATGTTATACTATATTTGAAATCAATGAATGATTGCTTATTTATGTCATATATATTTTACTGAAGAAACTCTGCCACAGAATCTTCTGGGGACTAAAATTTTAACTAGATTCAAGAAAACCTTAAGAAATTTCTGAGAACAGTGCAAAAATTGATTCTAAAGGCCATGAACTATTAGAAGACTCTTAGAAGAAAGGCAGATTAGCCCTGTTCCATTTGGCAATGGAGATGGAGGCACAATTTATTTACACTGACTTATTTTCTCACTCTTCATATTGGCCCTCCTCTCCACGTGGTATGAGGGACACTTCCTTTCCAGGGTGAAACACAGAAGCAAGGGTGTGCACGTACAGGCTGGGTGGACATTGAGTGTGACTCTCACCCCCTGCTAACACATCTCTGAGTGCCTGACACACTCTGGTGAAAGCAGGGAGACTGTGTCTCTTACAGTGGGTGACAGCACTATACCATGATGCACTTGTCCTGGTACAGACAGCACTGCTTATCCCTGGAAACTGGTGAATATACTGGCTCTGGGGACAATGACATCTAGTCTCTCTTTCAGGTCAGTGAACTATTCAGACAGAATTAAGAGTTCGTGATTTCTCAGCCTCTCAGGTGACTCCAAGGTCTCCTGATGTAGTTGCTCATCTGGCATGGAATGACACAGCCCTGTTGAAGAGAGTGGAATGATTCTGTTGGGGATTTTTATCCCCACCTGAGGATCAAATGTTTCACTGCAAGCCTTCGGGAGCACTACTGCCAACTGCATAATGGACAATGCTAGCACAAAGATGAGCATATTTGGCTTTGAGGGAAAAGGGCAGCCAGCATCCCTGGATACCTTCCTCAGTGCAACCAGGCAGTCCATGCCTGGAAAGCTACTGCCAGTGAGGCTGCCCCTCAGCTTTGCCTTTAGCAAATAAACAGACTTCAGTAGAACAGTGCCAGAGGCAGCTGGGTCAGAAAGGCTTTGCAGACACCTTGTGACTGAGCATGTGAAAGGGTTAAACCATGAGGCCACCTGGCACACAGCCCTTCTCTGACCAACATCAAGCTTCCGACTCTGCAGGGCTTCCAGAAACAACAGCAGCGCCTTCAATATTCATGGTTCTCAGCTGCCATCAGGCTAAAAGTACATCTACCCAGAGGAAGATGAAGTCTCCTTGTGAGCAAGCTGAAAACTTTCCAAAGATGTGTTCAGAGGGGGTGGGGTGAGGCAGGAGACAAAGTGAATGGAAATCTTTGCTAACACAGATGGATATCGTTGATGAATATTTTGTGCAGGCTGGATTTGGTATTTTGTTTAAAATAAGAGTTTAATTATAACCAGGGATACTATAATGAACAGGCAAAGGTGGAATATTAGGAGACCTTCCTGGAACTGGAGATGCAACATGAGAGTGCAGATGAAATTCAAGTCACTCCAGTCTCCAAATCTGGCTCCAGGACAGAGTGGCTTCTTCAGCTTCTCTTTAGAGCACCTGTCTCTGCAAAACCTCTTCCTATCACCTGAATTCACACCACTTTCTTTGGCAATCACAGGCTTTAAGCAGCAGCTTGGAAGCTCTATCATAACTCTAAGCATATTATACTTGCACAGGCAAATCAAGCCTACTTTAAAAGCAAATTTTAGTCCATACTCAAAGGTTAAATAAAAAATGCTTTGAAGCTTAGAAGTGTTTCTTGATGACCTCACAAGAAAATATTTTACTTTCTGGTATACCTTAAACAGAAGAGGTTTTGGACACCCTGTGGTTTTGGGTTTGCCAGAATCTTGGAGTGGGTTAATGTAGGGAGACGTCACTCCATGCTACATTTGTTTTTTAAATGCCTCTTCCAAGCATTCACTTTTAGATCATTGAACAGATGGGTCTTGGGTATGTCTCTCCCAAGGAGGCTGAACAGGTATGATTTTCTGTATTGATTGATAGCTTATTGTGGACTTAATTATCTGGGAAGGTCTCTGCTATGTTGTTTTCTCTCCATTAGATACACATGTGGGTATCTACACATGTGGCATTAAAACATCCTGGAAGTATAGGCAGCATCCCCTTTATTTGAGAGGGTCCTGCAGTTTTTATGAAGTAGAGACATCCCTGGATTCCCAAAGGCTGGAAAAATCCACTCTAAGTCCCTGACCAGGTGACTCATCCATCTCGTTTGCAGTGGGTGCTCTCCTGTTGTATGCCACATATTTCCTGTACACTGAAGTGCCCCAAAATGCATTCCTGCTCATTTTATCTGTTTGCTCTGCCACAGACTGAACTGCTGCGGACTCTGGGGTTTGAGCTTTTGTCTGTGTGAGATGCCACAGAGCCCCCACAAGGTGATGTATCTCCCAGCCTGACTCCTTGCTTAAAGGAGCTCCTGTGTTGGCCAGAAATGAGGTTGTGCACAGGCTGTTGCTCCTGTGATGTGCCTCAGCAGAAAAATCTCACATCCCTCTGCCCATTTGTGTGGTCCTCAGGCACTTATGTACCCCTGATCCATGATAGACCCCATGCATAAAAATTAACACACTGGGAAGGGAAAAACTTAAGTGATCTGAAAAGACATAAAGGTCCCTGCCTTCCATTTAGATATTTTATGCTCAGTATAAGGAAAGAAGATTAGGGTCCTAAAGAAGAATTTAAACACATAAACATTTTCATGGGTGTAGGAGGCTGTCAAAGAACATACCACCAAGACTCTGAGGAAATAGTTTCTGCTTTAACACCCACAACCACGCACTCATCACCCAGTAGACATGCAGACAGTCCTTCTCTTCCCTCTCTCTTCCTTCATCTACGGCAAAACCACGCTATTCAAACTTTTCCACTATCAGTAAGAGAAGCTGCCATTTACACATTTACAGAGCAGCAGACACAACACCAGTTTAATGATATAAGGAGGGAAAGAAATAAGGAGCAATCGGTATATAATGTATACACATATATTTTAGATACTCAGCAGCAGAGACTCTGCTGCCAATTTAGTTTATTGAGAAATAGCTAAATATTAAAGAGAGATGGGGCTGATGGAACTGGATGGAAAGTTATATCTCTGAATCTATTTGTAATAACCTATGTCTCTGCTTCTTTTCTTATAATACCTGCAGAGACATGACACACTGCTAGCTACCCCCAGAGCCTCTTATAAAGGATGCAAGGGTTTTTCAGCCTCTGGCACTCAGGTGGTGTTGGACTGGAGCACATGTCAGCCCTGATAAAGAGGAGGGCGCTCAGACCAGGCACTTCCAGTGTTTGCCCGTAGCAGGAAAGTGTGATGGCTGCTCTACGGGAGGGATCACAGTGTCAGCAGCCGTGGTCTGACTGACCTGTGTGACTATCAGAGACTTTAAATCTCTCCTTCTTGCCTGATGATCCATGCTTGCTCCTTGCAGCTCTGCACTGAGACAAACCCCAGACTCCTGTGCCTCCCAAACTCTCCACGTGTACCTATCATGTGCATTTCTTTATCTGTGTGCACCCGCCCTTCCCTCATCCTTTCATAACAGCTCCAGATGGGTGTGATTAAAAACACACAGGCCTTACACACCTTCTGTGGGAAGCAGTTTTCAGCAAATTTCCCCAAATTACTTTAATTTTACAGGTAGGCAGAGGAAAAGTGAATAACACAAGCCATGCAGCACCCCCAATGGAAAAAAGAAATAATATATATATGGGAACATAATGCAGATTTACCTCTTCTTGTATTTTCCTTCTACTTTCTAGGCAACAGAATGTCCTGTAATATTGGTGTTGTAGATATTATTGATATTTTAAAAATCAGTCACAGCAAGGGAGTTGAGAAAAAGACTGCGAGACTTTCTGAGATTTTTTTTTTTTTTTTTTGTCTCATACATATCCTCTCTCGAAATTATTCTTTGAGTAGGTGCTGGCTATTTTTTTTTAAGAGCTATTCAAAAGGTCTATGGGAGAGACATTTCTTGGACTGCAGCCAAGTGGCAGCCATTTGTCATCAAGGCAAAACATTCAATACCTTGTTGTAGTGAAAGATTTTGATCAGAGAAGGAGTCTAGATGCCAGGATGAGTACTAGGCTTTAGACCTTAGTTTAATTCCGAGTTCTGCCAAGTCCACTTGCCCTGTCCTTTGTCCTGTCCGTGTCCCACAGCTGAGCATTGAGTTAGTTTTTTTCTGATTTTCCACAGTTTTTGAGGCAGCAGGTCAAGTAATGATCAAGAGGCACTCCAGAGCCTGGCACAGGGAATACAAGCACCTAAGCAGGCAGATAAATTGTTTGTGTTCTCTGCCTGGAAGAGCATAACTTTTGCAGTTCTGTGTTTCCAGTAGAAGCATTGGTAATTATGAATTCAGCCAGTCACTGCACTGTGCATATTCTAGAACGGCTCATGGAGAAATCATTGTCTGTGAAAAATGATTCTTCTATGCAACAGGCATAAAAATTGAGTGCAAACTGGCCATGAACAGGCAGAACAAATTCAGTTCAGGAGTCACGGGGCTATTGTGTCCTGCACAATGGTCTGTTGTCACAGAGCTCTGCACAGGCACCAGGGACAGATGTAGGAATCTTTGACTTAGTTTTCAAATTATTTTTAGTTTGGTTTCCTAAAGAAATGAAGGACTTTGTGATTATTCTATATCTTAATATCTATTTACATCTCTCTCTCTTTTCCTCTTCCCTCAGTAACTTTGAACCAATTGACACAGGAGGTTTCATTTGCACTTGATAGACATGACAGAAAGTAATCACAAGAAACTGCAAGGAAATACTTTCTGCTGTTTTTTCATTTTCCAAGGAATATGTGTTTTTGAAAAAACTTCCCTGGAAAAGTCGAGGTGTTTTTGAATATTGACACCTCTCACCATTAAATGCATAGTGAATAAATTGAGATTCTTATTTGAAGAAAGTTCTAAGTTAAGACAGCTTCTATTTACCTGATTTACCTGGTCCATGTAGGACAGAGCAGAGATCCTCCACCCCTTTAGGGATTGGAAGATGTAGGTATGGAGAAAGTGTTGTCTCCAGTACCTGGTCTTAACACATTACGCCTTTAGTCTCTCATCTCAGGCTGATATTAAGGGGTCTCAAAGACAACAGACTTAAACTCATCAGAAAGCCATCAGTTAGGTAGTTCTGTCTACTGCTCTATTGCTAGTTAGTGAAATAATTAGCCTGGCTCTGCAAACTCATTGAGTAATTTAGGGACAATTTTACAGTCATCCTCATGACGGACTTAGGTATCGCTAAGCCATTTCAGTCCTTAAGGTTGGTATAAATAACAGTAGTGTTCACACTGCTCTAACTTTTGTGGAGGAACAGCTTCAGTCAAAGCCCAGAGTAAAGAATCTACACAGCCCATCTCCTCCCTCTCTCTGTATACACTTCACTGACAGACCAATCCTGACCTTGCAGCAGAACAACCCAGTAGGTGAAAAACCAGCATGGGACTGAGCTGCGGATAAGTCATTAGCCATTTTCAGCTGCAAGCTCATTAATTTCCATAGGTGCCTAAAAAATTTCCAAGATCTGGACTTTTGTGCATCTGTGCTATGGATTGCCACCCACCAGATAGGAGGAAAACACACTGGGCTGTTCACAGGAGGATGGATTTCAGCAGTGAGTTCCCATCCTGAAATGGTCAGACACTACAGAAACAGCAGTTCTGCTTAGCAGTGGTAGTAGCCATGCATATGCATCCTTGTAGATCCTCCCCTTGATCCATAGATAAAAATAAAGCCAGGGCAGAGCAGGCTAGACTCAATTCTTAGCTGGAGTAGAGGTAATCTCATGACCTACCATTTTACACCTGCCTGGATCTGGAGTACATGATGAACTATGCAAGCTGGGTGTTCCTCCACACTTCTAGGAAAATCAGTCAAGCAAGAATTCAGATTAAGAGAAGTGTGCACAAATGTTTTCTTAATAATAATTAATACATGATTAATAGGAACAGATTTTGAAAATAAATGATTATAAGATGTCTCTATAGCATTCCACCAGCATGATGGGGATAAATGATGCTGAGACACCTGAAAGTTGAGAGCCCATTACTAAGCATTTATAAATGGGAATGCATAAAAATATTTATCCATGTCTTTCTGAAACATGCTTTAATGTGTCTTCAAGCAATTTATCAGCAAAAAAGTAATTTTCATTAATCACTTATTAATTATTAATAAAGTGTTTGTAAGTATCACCTTAATTTAAAGTGCTTCTGAGTCAAGGTGCACTTCCCGACTTTCCTTCTCAAAGGAGATCTTTTCTCCCAGACCAGAGTCCTTCAGTCTCAAATGACCTTGGTGCATCCTTCTTCACCCAGCCCACTCCTGGCCTCCACAACTGTTAGGCTTGCAAATGGGACTAATTCATGTTTCTGGAAACCACAATTTGTCATTTCAGAAGGAAAGTTGATCAGATCCTCTCTCCCCACTCACAAAGCTGGATGCCCAGACCTGGGAACGCAGCATTCAAATGTTTCAATTTATCATTACAGTGGAACCCTGAAGAGATCACATCTGCTAAGACCATAAATTGGACAAGATCCCACTTCACAAGGAGCAGGCTCAGCTCGATATTCCCATTCTTGAACAAGGGACCAATTAGGCAGGCTTATTTACCTGCCATAAAATGAGATGTTAGCCGGTGGGAGAAGTCACTTAAGGACAACAACAACGAAAAGTCTTTCTGATCTCTCTGTTAGGAATGGCTAGCTTAAAATCCTGCATCTCTACATTCTCACTTTAAGCTGCATGTCCTCTGTTCCTCCAGTTTCTTCATTCCTCCTTTCAAGTTAGTCTCTGCCCCTCTGCAATTTCCCTTTTGTCTTACACATTTTATCTTTTTCTGTTTCTTCTGTCTCTTTCTTTCTCTTCACTCTCCTTTTACTTAATTTTTCCTCCTCCTCCTTTGCTCTTTCTCTTTTTTTTTTTTTTTTTTTTTACACATGCACACATCCAGATAAGATTTAATTTTGAGCTTTTCTACTGAACTAGCAATCAAAAAGGTCTTACATCTTGAAACAGAACCTGGGCTACAAAATGAGCAAATTGCTCACACCTCCTTCCTTTCATAAGATTTTACAGTGAGGATTGGATCTTCCTCTTGCCAAAATCTGGATTCAGGACCCAAGAGACACTAAGGGGGAAATCTTAAGGCTTAAAAAGTGATATTTTCTCCCTCTCCTCATAACTTTAAATCTGCTTCTTCTCTAGATGGATAATGGTGTGCAAGCATCCAGAGTGGAAGCAGAGAGAAGCAGACACACATCTGTCAGGGATGGTCTGTGCACATTTATCCTGCCTCCGTGCTGGGGGATGGATGAGATGACCTCTTGAGGTCCCTTCCAGATGTACTTGTCCATGAGTCCATGATTAATTGCCTTCATGATCTGCAGTTTATCTATCCAAAGAAATAAGCCTCAAAATCTCCTGCAAATACATATCCTGTGGGCTAGCTGAAGATATTGCTCCTCCATCCTTGGAGTGTTGCATCCTAATTTAGACTCCACAGACAAGACATGTCCCTGCTGGTCCCTAAAGGAAGGTATATCCTTTCACATCCAGCAAAGGAAGTAAAGAATAAAGCTGATTTAGCTCAGTAGAGAAAGGAAAGGAAATATAGGCTTTAAGTGAGGAAGAAAATTTCTGTACTCTGCTTCCTCAGAAGACAAAGACAGGAAACATGTCTTGATGAGGATTGCTGATGTTACTTCCCCACCAACACATGCAGGATTAAGCTGTGTCTGCCTTCCTGGCACAGTGAGATATGGCATGGCAGAGAGCACCACCATCCCTGACAGAGGGGAGCTGAGATGACTGTGACTCGTTATTATTTTGCAGTCAGAGGGTATCCTTTGCTGACACTGAAGTGATGCTTGTCCATGTGAGGATGATTTTCTCTAGCATGTTCATCCATACAAGGATGGACATGGAAAATGGAAGACATATTTTGCCAAAGTGGGCCAAATGAAGAAGAAATGAAAATCGTAAAAAGGAAAGGAATGACAACAAAGAAGGAGGGGGTTGGAGAGAAAGCTAATATGAGTGTCTTAGGAAAGACAGATATGAAGGTGGGAACTTGTGACTATCTGGAGATACAAACCTGAACACCTCTGCCTGAACTACCAGATATCTCCATCTGACTTTTTCTCCGGTATTTATTTAACATTGAGATTTGTTTCACCCCAAACTCATCTTTTTCTCTTAACAGTCTGTTGTGGATCGGCACAATATTGACTGTTGTAACACTGACATTTGTTCAGGTATAGCCTGTCCGAAGAGAATTTAAGATGTCTTCACTATGGCAGGGGAAGTTTGTAAGTAGAAAGATGGCTCTTTCTGGAGAAGCTGGTCATGCAACAATAATTTACTGAAAAGGTTCCTGGTTAATCAACATAGTGCATAATAAAGATATTCAAGGTTTAATGTGGCATTTTTAGGTAGGTCAGATCTAGGATATGAGGAGTTTATATTACCCTACCTTTTCAAGACATGACAAAGATATTAGAGGAAGTTGGTTTGGTATCATACTTTCTGTCCCATCTGAATCATCAGAAATCAAACTGAGTTAAAAATCAGTAGGGACGAGATTTAACTCAGTAAAATACCTGTACCTTTATATCTCACCTAGTCACCCCCAACTCCCTTGCTAGAGAAATGAGAAAATTAGACATTTCCATGCACTTCAGCAATTTATTTCTTCCTAACATATGTATCTAAAACAGAGACACAGGCATTGTATTAAAAAAAAAATCTTATTCCATACATTGAACCATAATGGGAACTTATAGCAAACAGTTCTTGTAGAGATTTCTAAAGCTAGATCAGGTTTCAAACTTGAAAGTTACAGATAAAGAAAAAAAAAAAAACAACAGAAAATATTCTCTTTTCTACATAGTTTATCAGGAAAACTGTGTCGTTTTTATGGTTCACTTTCTTTAAGAGCTATAGAGCAGAGGTATGTTTTTAAACTGAGTATTTCCTGGTCATATGCAAAACATCATGATTTTAGCTTTCTATTTTTAAACTCATCTCTCCTGAACAATTCTACATTACCTTTCTTATTTCTCTAGTTTTCCCTGCCTCCTTCCAACAATCTCACCACTTGTTTCTCTACTTCCTTTTAATCTTGAATACAAAGAGCAGGTTGATCCCAGCTCTGGCCCTGGAAATGTCAGGTTGAAAATGTTACTCTTGGAGTGATTTGCATGCATTACAAAGTGACAGGTGACAGGAGCACACAACCTCGGCTAATAGATGATTAATGATGTGATGTTGGCCAGCACTGTTGACTCATTTTCCTGCTCTTTGGGAAACTTCAAAGGCAGCTGGCATTTCTGTTGCCTTGTGACAGGCTCATAGGTGAGTGTAATTGTTTAGTCCATATGTGCATGGCGTAGAAGGAACCGTGGGCATGTTCATGAGTGCATTTTTCTCTGTGTGTGTATGTGCATGAGGCAATTTGTAGGGCTGTATGCATGAGCTCCCGTGCGCTTCTGTGTGCATATGAGCTCCTCATATACAAACTGCCTGGTTTCTGCAAGTTGCTGAGAGCATCATTATCCAGCTACTATATTCTGAATAAAATACCATGGCCCATTTGGGGTTACAGTCTAAAGGAATGAGGGAAACTCACTGGAATTTTAATCTGGATGGAGAAAAATCAGCCCTAAAGTAAACAGTATGTTTGGAAAGGAGCCCAGTAAATAGCAATCAGAACAGGATTAGAAATAGGTCAAGGCTGTAAAGTTGGATCTTTTTTCACACCAATTTTTTTTTCTTTTTTCTCAGCAAAATTTGGGAGGGTTGAGGCCATTAAAGAGATTAAGGCTACTTCAGATTTCAAGCCCACACAGATTTCAAAGCATAGCCTCACTTCTGATGCATACATTATAAGTCCGGAGTTCAGCTGAAGAAGTATTTGGAGTTTTCTAGAAGAATATTCTTAGGCAGGATCCTCTCAACACATATAGATGCCAACATTCGGATTTAAAATCCTTGTACTATGTAAAGGTGAAGGAAATCTCATTTTCTACTCCACACATGAACACCTCTGCCTTCTGCCCTGGACTTCCTATTCCCCAGCCCACTGTATTCATGAATCTCTTTCAAAGTTGCTCATCATTAGTGGAAAAGCAAGGAAACAAACTGTTTAGGAGGGCCAGGGTTTGCAGTTATGAACAAGGATCGGCCAAATCAGCCTCTTTTTTAAACAAAAATTAATAGTTCTCTGAATCAAAATCCTGCATCAAAATATGTGTGGTTTTTTTTCTTCAGATGGAAAAGGAAAAGTCTCAAATTTGAGTGTTCTTTAAACCAACAAGTTTGTCAATAGCCAATAAAGCATGAAGCTGCTGTAGCATAGAGCAAGGAAATAAGGAGAGTTTAAAACAAAGAAGTTTTTTTCCTTTCTTCTTCCAAAAGCTATTATTTGGGAAAGCACAATGCAGATGTCAAAACCTGAAAATGCATGTTCCTAAAACAAGAGACAAATGGCCAGAAGAGGCCCTGAAAGATTTGAATTTTTTGTTGATTAAAAGGGGAATGTAGAAGAGTCCCTGACTGAGATAAGTCTTCCTGCCTGTAAAATTAGATTTGAAAAGCCCTCAAGAAATCAGCTAGGTTCTGGTCAAGAAACTTGTCCTAAGGTTTCTTCTGGACAGAAACCTGTCCTAAGCAATTGAAGGCCATGCCTGAGCTCTGAGTGAGCCATGGCATAGCATACACTCAACAAATCAGCTGGACCCAGGACAGATTTGAGCCTGAGTGCCTCCCTGAGACCTATCCTGCAGTGGTTTCTCATCTCTTTGACACCATGGGGAATGGGCAAGCTGCTCTCAATTTGAGACAAAGGCTTCAGTGCATCTGAAACCATGTCTTTTTTTGTTGTTTGTTTATTTTCGTTTGTTTGTTTGTTTCCCTTGCCTCATGGATGGTTCAGTTTGTTAACTCAATCCAAAGACTTGCCATGTCCACTTCACAGTTCCCTGCCCTCACTAACCCTTCAGTTCACAGGACATCACCCACTTCAACTCCAACAGTGCTCCTGACAGGGCAAGACACTAAGTGCCAGGACACCAGAAAGCAGAGAGAAAGGAAAGAGCTGATAGGCTTTGATCTATTTCAGACCTGTCAGATTAAGTAGGTCTGGAGGTCTGGGTGATGAGGCTTGTGCTTCATGCTTGCTTAAGCTGAATTGCCTTGGAGAACACTGAAGTCCCTCATGGTGAAGTCTGTGCCACACTACTGCCACACTACCTCCCATCCACAAGCAGCAGCAGAAAACATCTCAGCACTCTGGGCTTGTGAAAATACCAGTTCCCGATTTGTGCCATTTGTGATACTTATTTTGCAGAATTACAGGTTGACCTGGGTAGTTGCTAAAGCGGGGTGTTGTTTCTAATGCTCCTGGAAGTGCAATTCATTGTATCTTAGTCAAAGTCTATTGAATAACATGTGTACACATCACTTTGTGTGTCAACATGTTCAAGGTCAGTGCCAGAGTGACAGAAAAATGGCAACAGCCAACCCACAGAAATAATTTCTTTAACTTTTTAATATTGCTATGAAGCATAGAAATATAGGTACTGTTATGGTACTTGTGCATATACAAAATAGATTAAGAAAAAACCCAAAGAGATCTGGCCATTCTACAGACAGTACAGTTGACATTTTATGTATACATTAGGTATTTTCTTGTTTCTTAGGTCTTTGAAAAGCTGCTTTGAATATTTCCCCTTGGTTACTTATAAGTATTAACTTCAGGTGCCTGTACCATGCAGTTAACTTTAAAAGCCTGAAAACTACAAAAATCAGTTTACTTCCAAATGCGCTTTGTGAAATCCAGTAATTTCCAAGAACAGCTATAAAAACAGAAAGAAATCAAGATGGAAGTTTCTGGCTCATACTTTTTTTTCCTCAACACATTCAAGAACTTGCCTTTATTTTATCCTTTATTTTAAGGAAAATTTGAATGACAACACTTTACATGACTGGCTGGTTAACTTATTTTATTTTCCTTCCAATGCTCGTCCTGAGCACAGGAGACAGCTCTGATTACACATAACCTTGCTGGTTGCCATTAAGAATGGAAATTTGCAAATAAAGTTAAATTGTATGAAGGACCTTTCTGGCAACCATAAAAGAGAGAATTTTAGTGGCAAGTTGGTAATTGGTGATTGCTACTGACACTTGCAACAGTGCCAGGGTCACTGTTCATCCGCTGAGTTGTGGCCACCACCTCAGGGTGGAATGTGCTAACAGCAGCAAGTTCTAGTCCTATTGTTTAAAGGCATCAAGGGTTCTGGCATGGCCTCAGTGGAATCAAGGTTAACTATTCATACTGTACAGCAGCTGGGTATGTAAGGAACAGTAATTAGAAAGTTTCTGTTGTGCTCAAAGACTGAAAGGCTTCTTTTAAGAACCCTTTTGCTGCTGTGGCTTCTGCAATTTCAAGACTGAAAGTGGCATCACTGAAAAACAATGGATTACAAGCTCTGGAAAGTCACAGAAAGAGAGATGCAACTTTCTAAAGTTTATCCTGTGATCTCCACAGCAGCTTCATGTGGCTTCATCCTCTACAACCCAGCTCCAAAGGGCTGCCAAAATGCTGCTCATGCCTCCTAGACAGTGCGTGTATCTGATCAATCCATTTGATTTGTAGGTTAGGACTAAGCCTCACAGTCAGACCAAATGATCTCATTGCTGCCAACATGAATGCAAAATACTTTGAGCAAAAACAAGGGGATTGATCTGAAAGGACACAGGTAATTTAGAGCAGAAGTTGGGCTTTTGTGTATTAATTAAAAAGTTTGCTGTAACCTATGGGACACATCAACTCTCTCACAAAGGTTGTCATCTCTGTGCAGCCAGCCATTTGTTTTGTTTGCTTCTGAGAGAAACTTGATTTTTGTGATGGGCTATGCCTTTTGCTATTATATCCTCTGGGAGAGAGGTCTGGTCAGATGATTAACATTATCTTCTCTCTTAAACATTACATTATGAAAATTGGGCAGGTTTTTTTTTTTTAATAGCAACTGACTAATTAGCCCCACGTCTCATCTCAGCTGTCAAAAATCTCTATTCATTGACAGTTTACTTTAAGTGGTTCAATTAGCATAACAAATGACTCACCAAAAGTTCTGTAGGCATCCTATTGATTAATGTCATTTATCTTGCAAACCAGCAGTAGATACGTGAGTTGCTCCTAACAATTATTATATACATTTATACATGTATGTAATAAGTGCCTCTCAGAGAAGCAATGCAATTTAGGTGTTATTTGCACACGTTTATTAGCAATAAAGGGCTTTCAGCAGCAGCAATAAGATGGATGAGTTCGCATTTAAGAACCAGGTAGAACACAGGGCTGTGTTTCCCTGAACATCACACTGTATGCATCCAAGTGATATAAAGAACAGAAATTTCTATGAGCATGTGATCAGACTGTGGACGATAGAGACTGATCAGAAGTCACAGTCTTTATTTTTTATCTTTTCCTACTGTTTTCACAAGCTTTTCAGTACACTGGTATATATTCTATTAACAGTGCATTATATAATTTTCTGTTCATGTCATGTTTCATGTTGGGGTAATGCACAGAAAAGAAAAGGGCTAGATTCTTACATTCCAGCTTCAAAGACTTGCCTTGGATATTTTGCTCCTAAAACTCCTATGTGATTTTGAAGGCCCAGTGTTCTTAGCCCCCATGGCCAGAACTGATAGCAGATCAAGGTGCACAGTACAGCAACAGGGCAGCTAATTTTCTATTTTAACAGAATCCTTAAATAGGAACAGTACAGCAGTACTGGGCAGGTGGGGTAGAGGAAGAGCTTTTCCCCTCGGCTCTACCACTCACCTTTGGCACTCACTTTGGCCTTACTTAATCCCCTCTCTCCATTTTTTTCGTTCACTTTGATTTTATCCATGCTGCTCATGAGGTCTATGCAGTCCTTGCCAGCAGGACAGTCCCTCACTGAATGTACATGCAGTGTCTTACCCTACAAAAGGTCAGAGCCTCAGAAACCCCCATGATATAAAAATGCAACATTTCACCACAGAGAAAATTGCAGGTATTCACCACTGGGGGATAAAATGGTGTCCTGTCAGTTAGAGACTCTGGTCAGATGACCATGTTCTGAAATTTCTGCAGAAAGAGGTTTTCTGCCAATGAAATCAGAGATGTCCATACAGTACACTGAAAGGCATTAGTATGGGTTCCTCTGTATTCATAGTGAAAAAGTATATGTGTGTTTCAGCTGTTTCAAAGTACTTCTCCTAGAGGAAGATGCTTTTATGACTGAACTCTTTAATAAGGGCTCTTTCCCCCAGTCTCAAGAGGGACAGTGCAGGCTTTAAAGAAAGGAAAGCAAGTGCTCTCACTACTGAAGCCACTAGGAGTATATTTTATAAAGCAATATTAAAGAAATACTGAAAGCAGAATAATTTAATCAGATTCATGAAATCAAATACCCCCAAGGCAGCGATGAAGATGCAGCTCAACAGGTAAGGGCAATTCATTCCATAGGAAGAGGAAAATTCATCAGCTCCTTTTTTTATTTTTTTTCCCCTATTTTCTCTTCATAGAAGTAAAACTTGACATTAAATAAAACTAAAGCCAAATAACCCTAGGACATGAGGATTCATGCAAAGGCACCTTGGGCCTATATTCAGTTACACTCTGTCTCTTCTTGTTTGGGAGCTGGAAACAATTCATTACTAGAGAGTTGGAGGGAATGTTGTCAAGTGTTTCTTTAAATGGCTTTTTTTTCCCCTCATCACTGATCACATGATCAGTAACTGGCAAAATATTTAATCTTTTCTTTCTTTACTTGTGTTATGTTGCCATGACTGCATTCTCCTCCGGTAAAGGGTAGCAGAGCAGACCTTTATCCCAACCTGGGGTCTCCTCACACTGCAGACAAGCGATAACAATATTTTATGAAAACCATCTTGAAAAATTAACACTGGAAGAACCCTCTAAAACTTGAAATTTGGTGTTCCCATGTGTCCTAGTTTTCAAAAATCTCCTGTGACAAAAGAGATTGTAGATTTTGTTCTTTTATACTGTTACTCATACACTCAGCTGATGGCTGATGGTTTTCTTAGTGTTGTTGCAGGAGCAGTGTAGGCTATGAAAGTGAGGAGTAAACTGATAGCAACTTGTAATATTAACTAGGAGATCTTGGGAAAAGCTCTTGGAGAAGAAAAAAGTGCAGAACCTCAGCATCAACTGTGGCCTCACTGAAATACCAACTGAGCAACAACTGAGAGTATACATATCCTTCAAACATCTCTGGAGAAGTCAGCCCTTTCTCATTTGTCAGGTACATAACTGAGGGATGAATTCGGCTCACTTAAACCAAACAAGCAAAATTCAGACATCAGGTTTGTTCCAGGCATCTCCTCTTGCTGTATCATCAACGGGGAGTCAGGTGCCCCATGCAGTGAATCATTCTGTGCTGCAAGAGGACGCATCAACTGGTGTATGAAGGTGCCTGTGTCACCCTACTGATGACAGAGGGAGCTATTAATAGTAACCTAGACTGAGTACCTTCCCCTTTACTAGCATTACAATTAGCTGGGAAGATTCCCATCCAGCTGTCTTCTCCAAAGTAACACAGGAGAAAGTGTATAGCAGAGAAAAAGATTTTTTCAGTTCACCAGGCCGACATGTTGTGCAGAGGATCACCCTTCCTTTTTATATGGGCATCAAATTGACTCAGCAGTGAGAGAATGGAGTTGAAACACCTAATCTGTGTGCCTGAGGTCTGGGTGAATGCAATTCATAAGGACTAAGGTAATCTGGAGAAGCTGAGCAAGTACAGAGGGACGAAACATTTAGGCAGTGCACGATCCTGACAAGTGGCAACAATATCCCTGAGACAGATTTTTGAAGAGTATGAAGAGAAGAGCATTCAGTTTATGATGCATATTTAGCAGTTAAAATATAGCAGCAGCACTGTCCTCTCCTGCCTCATGACTTCTTTCTCCAACAAGGCCATCATAAATTCTGCCTTGAGCAAAGCAGAACTGATTGGACCCAATTTATTCTTCTTTAAAATACACACACAAACACATTCACTAGGGAAGGATATAGAAGTTCCAGGAAAGAGCTGTAACTCAATTGCCATTATAGAACAGAAAGATAATTAAGTAAATGTTGGCAGGGGATAGCATTGAATAACTTTAGCAGACTGAGTTCTTCCTTGCTTTGCCCTTTGCAGAAAGTATCCTGCATTCTCCAAAGACCCCACCCTAAATTGCTTTGGATAGCTTTCTTTTCCCTGAAGGAAATCAGAGAGAACAGGGATGGAAGGGAGCTCCAAAGGTTGGTTTCCCTCAGTACAAAGCAGGATCAGCTCAAGCTAAGCTGGTAAAAATGGTTTTCTCTGCTGACGAGCAGGAGGTCAGCCTATATCCTGTATAGAAATGCAGTTAACCCTTCCCATGTTGGTACCTGGAACTTAGGAGGATCCAGGTAACATCTAAATCACTTTGGTCTACAGTTTGGAGCAAAGAAAAGCATTTTAGAGATAAATTAATAAAAAGTGAAGCATAAGTGTTACCCTGAAGTGTAACTGGGTTCTGTTAATGCTTGAGTGTCAAGAGTATAAAGGATACGGGAGCTGAAGTTACTAATTAGTTCCAAGGGCTGATAAATAGCAGCTCTGCTTTTTATTCATCCCATGTGGTGATCCACTGGGTTTGTAGAGTTTGGCACCTTTTATGTCTGAAATTTATCATGAGTTTATAGCCAGACAATAAGTTAGCAGAAAAAGAAAAACAAAAGACCCATCACTGTAAATCTTATAAGACTCTACTTTTAAAACTAGACTATGAGAAAAAGCACATGTGATAAGAAAAGAAATAAAACAAAACAATAAAATGTTAAATTAGCATGTCTAAGTTCATTCTTGTTGAGGCAGGTAGGTTTCAAGTCAGAGACCTTCTCTTTAATGTCAGTAGGTTTTGGACAATGCATTTCTCCTTTTTGACTTCATTGAAAGAAAGAATTGTGTACAAAATGCTATGTGTGTAAAACATATGCAGCCACCTCTAAAATCTAATTATTTTTAATCAAAATCTTTGAAATATTTTATCTTGCTGTCTATCATGGAAGATTATTCGAGCTTCTTGGTAATGAATCTTTGTCTAAAACATATTTGGCAATCTTTGCATAATCGTCACTATATGTCATAGACTACACCTTCAAGAATCACCACATGATGTGTGAAATGAAGCAAAAATAGCAGATATCCTTACAGTGACTTTGGTAAAACAGTGCTAATTTCTCAACCTTCAGAAAGATCAATGTAATCTCTAAGTTTCAAACACATCAACAAAAATATCTTTGAGGGGGAAACAGATATGTGTAAGTGGGCTGTTTTCATTTAACAGGAAAGTTAGCAGAGAGAAATTTTGGGCTGTCACCAAAACTGAAAGGTATGGTAAACTTGGGATGAAAAGAAATATTTCATGATTGCACAATCACAGGTGTTTCCAGACTTACACGACATCTTTAGAACTGCATTTTGTGTCTTAGGGTCTGTTACAACAGCACCGGTTTAAAAAATGATACTTCCAACAATGCTGTCCTTTGCTTGTATGGGAAAGAGAAGATGATAAATAAGAAAAATGCATCTGAACAAGAAAATATAAAAGGAGAAGTGTCATGCTTATCCAGGGCACTGGATAAAACACAGACACAGTAAGAAGAGTGTGTATTTAGCATACAATTAATTTAATCTCAGTCAATTGGAACTTTAACAGTGTAGAATTTAGTTTAACCTAATCATTCCAACTCCTTCAGTGATCAAATAAAGAGATGCAGATATTTCTAAAGAGAAATTTCTTTTTGTTCTTAGTCATAGTTTCATAATATGTAAGGCAAACTTTATACTATGATGGTCCTTTTTCTCCTTTGTCTATAGAAAGGTTTAGATGACCAGATTAACCTTAACACCTTACTTCCAGACATTTAAAGTTTGTGTGTGTTGAATGTAATTCAGTAAGAGCTCTTGTTTTAGCCTGAGAAGGGTAAGATAACAATGGTTGAAAAGCAGATGAAAAACCATATATGTTTTGTTTAAATACAATATTGGAGAAGAGAGATGACCTTAATACAATTTATGATTTATATTTTAGTGCTACCAGGAAGCTTAAGCTGCCTAAAGACTCTGCAATGTAAGCAGAGATGATGGATAGGAAAGGATGGAAAGTTACAGGAACTCTAGTCCTGAGATTAAGTGACTACATGAAGGTCACAATAGATGAACACTTTTTTTCACCTGTGTATTATGAAGGTACAGATAGCCAACAATAGGCAGCTAAAGAGGAAAAGAAGAATGTAGCACACACCCTTATGTTTCCCTAAGGATTTGAATTTAACCAGTTTTCATTAGACATAACACCTGAATTTCTAACAGGCTCCTTCTGCAGTTATGTCACAAAATAATGGCTTCTTCAGAATAAGTCAAATTGCCAAGGGACTGAATTGTAACCTGAGTGAAACCTAATACTGACCCCAACTAGAAATGCAGAGTCAAGTTTGATGAGAAGAAAGTCTCTATGAAGATTAGATGAATCCATAAACAAAAGATGCAATAAGAATCTCCATAATTTGAGAATCATCCTGTGGATGGTCACAAATCAAAGCTTTGCCACTGATTTCTGCAGATTCTGGATTTTGCTAATATTGGAGAATGCCAAAGAAGGTGCTTTGGAGTTTACAGATAGGACTGCCTCAGGTTGTCTGATCTTGGGACAGGCATCCAAAGGATGAATAGGACTTCTATAGGTGGTCTAGGTTTAAAACAATCCTCTAGGAGAATCTAGCAGAAGACTTTTGTATCTGAGGCTCATCTATCATAATTTCTTAGTAAAGAAGAAATGAGGGACAAGATCTGCCAAAAATACATAAGATGGATCAGCCAAATTGTTTCTAAATGGTACCTTGGTCAGAAATCTCCACAGGGGGCCAGCAGCCAGCTGCACTATAAACTAAATGTTACTGTTTTGGAAAAGAGTCAGTGGCAAGTGATTTGCAATCTTTTTTTTTTTTTTCTTTTGTTTTCTTGTTGTTGGTTTTGTTGCTATTTTTGGCTAACACAGAAATGCATCAGCATGTGAAATTTACAGAACAAGTGCCCAGTTGCTGATTTCCAGTAAATTTTTTTGTCTCCATGCTTAGAAATTTTGCTCCCAAAAAGGCAGAGAGGAGGGGGAGAGTAGCAGGGTAGAAGTGTTGATAAGAACCCAAAGAACCCAATCAAACAGAGGGACCATCCAGAACCACAAATGGTTTCCATTTTTCCAACATTTCCTTTCTAATTCAAGAATAGACAGAAATCTGTGAATTAAGAGCGCCTGTGGTTCTCTTGCCTTGGAAAGGAGAACAGAACATGGAACAAAACCTACGCTGAAAGCCACTGAACTCATGAATATGAACAGGGGGCTGGAAGAAAATGAAGCCCAGGGATTCATGGATCTCATCATGGTCTAGAGATGCTTTCAGCATATGCCTAGTGTGGAGCAGTGTCTGGCAATTTTCCTGGTATTTAGGCTGCTTTTGGGACTGCTGCTCTCCAGCACGTTTGTCCTGGAGGATGGTTTTCACTGATATCTGTTGTGATGGAATTCCTATCTAAACACTTGCAGGTATATCTAGGGATGGATCTGGCCAGAAACCTGGTTGCTTGCCCAGAGAAGAACATTGCTAAGGGGCAGCAAAAGGGCTCTGCCCTTCAGAGTGCCTGCTCTCGTCTATGGACAATTTGGGTGTGATGGAAAAATGTTACACTAATTCTGCATCCATCACTATTAAGGACTGCAAAGGTAAAGAGGAAGATCAGTTTTTCAAGGATCTGCCCCCAGTTCCATTCCTTCCCTCCTGTGACAGAAACAGCCTTGCCAAACTCAGCCTCTAATCCTTGGACTGGAAAACAATTTGGTGCTTCCAAGTGTTGTTTCTACAGAAGTTTTTCACATACCCAGACACACAAAGATTTACATGTAAGTGCAATCACAAAAAACATGTGGAATGGTTGCTATAAGGGTAATTGTACAGGTGGTTATTTAAATTAACATGCATCACATATATGAATGCATATGAGTATATTAGAAGTAGAAGCAAATACAACAGAAGATTCAAAAAAGTTAAGGCCAGAAAAGACCAAAAGAATATTCCAAGATGTTTTCCTGCTTTGTATTACCCAGTCATAATTATCTAAAGCAACTTCTGCTAGGCTGCACAAGATGATGAAATCATACAGTATGATGAGAAAAGAAACCAGAACAAACCATGAAATATTTAATATCCTCTAACGGCACTGATGCAGTCTTTAAACACAGTGCATTAACACTGTTCACTGTGCCTCCTAACTCAAGTGGTTATAGCTAGACCATGGGAGAAAAGAGGTGAACAGTTTTTACAGTCCTTTTGTACTGAAAAAGCCCCAGCTGAACCAAGGTTTGGCCCTCTCCTTGAAGAAATGTGTGGATTGATCAGTGAATTCAGAGAAGGGTGAGTTAGAGCCTGAGAAAACACTATCCAAAAGAAACAGTTGAAAGAATTGCACCTGTTTAGAGTGCAGAATTGAAGAATGAGTAAAGGTATGAAAATAGTAATAAAGCACATCACTGAGAAAAACCTTAGCTCAGTTATGGGAAAGATTCAGCTAAGGCATTGGATGATTTTGGCCAGGAAAAATTACGTCTTAAGGTAAGATAGCTCATATCTTCCTGAGATGTCACTTTCTCTCTGGTGTTTGTGGAACAAATTTAGTCAACACATTAAATTTTTGTGTGTGATAATGAGAACACTTTCCAGGCTAGGGAGCACTGCCTGAAATACAGGTGTTTAATAAATTAGTGCCATGACTGTCAGGCCACCTTTTTTTTTTTGGTACTTTTTCTCTGGGTGTGTGCCACTTGCCCCAGTTTGAAATTTGGCTAATCTGTGAATCTCTAATTTGACTCAACAGGATTGTACACTTGTACTTCACATAAAAAGCCCTACCAGAATACTACTGAAATTATTTTGGACTGATGTGTACAGTATGGACATGGATCTATATTTTATTTGCTATCTGCCCCACAGACAAAGTATAAGGATGGAACTCATATCCAAGAATCAAGAGCTACATTTTAAATACCCTGAAAATGACAAGGATCCCTGCACACTTTTATCAAATTCATGAAATGTTTTACTTCTTGAATAAAATGATGGTCACCAAGTTTGACCTGGATTAATTTCCTATCTTTTAAAATATTCCTACAATTATCCATAGCTTTTGATGCCTTACAGAGGAAATGCTGCTGGAAGAACTTGGTTGCCTTTAGATTGGTTTGTTTGAGTTTGTTTTGTTTTGCTTTTTTTCTACAAAAGTTCTAAACCCCAACTTTTCCTCAATAATTTTTTTTTTGTTACTTTTTCCTTCTTGTAGAAGAAATATATTTACAAGTCACTAATACTGAGTAAAACTCTAGCAATGTGCAGGCGTTCCTGACCTGCCTGAAACACACTGTTTGTGTGCATGAAAAGGATGCCTGTACAGTGATTACCAGATCTGCTGTTCAAGGGTTTTTGTTTCTGGGTTTACTGGTCCTGGGTGAGGGTAATTTGTTTGTACTCCACTTGAGGAAGACTCACTGTAGCATTCACTGTGGCAGAAGAATCAACTTAAAATTCAAGCACCTTACTCTCAGCTGACTAAAGACTCTTCCCCCTGAGCACTCTCTTGACCATCCAGGCACAGCTCCAAGGTGTGTACCTCAAAGGCTGGCAGGAGCTCGCAGACACTAGAGCAGATTTGGTAAATGAGATCCAGTGCTCAGACTGCAGGTGAGCTAATTCAGTGCCATTAGCTGCAGCCAGGACTCCATCCCCTCATTAGGAAAGAGATAAATTATGCAAAGTGTACTCTCAGTACAAGCAGCAAGAGCCAGCAAAGCCACAGAAAAGAGAGAGATGGAAGGAAAAATGATCTGTAAAGCAGGGCAGAGCAAATACAACACTGCCCTGGAAATTCTGGGAGAGTACCCTCATCTTGGGTCAGCCTGGATGGAAGCAAAAGGCTTCACCTTCTTTGACCTCCTGCCAGTTGCCGTGACAGTCAAGCTGGAACAAGGGCTCTCCCCTTCTGTGCTTGCTCATGCTCCAAAGATCCTCACTAGTTACTCCTATTGTACCTTAATCAATTTACATAAAACTCCAGAATTCAAGAAAGAAAATATTTATCTCTTATACCCTAAGCAGACCCTCCACAAGGAATTCTCTTCCCTGACAACACTTTTCAAAACCTGATTTTTTTTTTTTTCCTGGTGGCCGTTGCCTTAAAGCATGGCATCAATGAAAGCTCTTCTCTGGTATTGCACTTATTTTATTAAAAAAAAAAAAAACAACAAAAAACAAAACAAACAAACAAAAAAAACCCAAAAAACAACAACAAAAAAAAAAAAAAAAAAAAAAAAAACCCAACCAGAAAAAAGTCCAAAAAACCTCCACAGCAGTGAAGTGACTGTGTGAAATATCCTACAACTACCTGTGCAAGATAAAATATCCCAAGTGTGGGCAGGAAAAAATAGTTGACATTAGCTTAAATACCAGACCTCTCTCAATCCTGGTCCCTGCAGGACTGTCAACATGGTGACCAGCCATTCTGGCACCCCTCTGTGTGAGAGAAATCCTGCCAGGAGTTGGTCTGGACTCACATTAATTTTCTCCTGGCCAACAAAGACTGACCAGATTGCAAAGACTGTGAACTCATGACCTTGATTTGTTTCCCCTCCAACAGCTTCCTGGAACGTTTGGTTTCTCAGCCTCCTCTCTGCCTCCTCCCTCACTTTGTCCGGGAGCCATCAGGGGGGCCTACACAGCCCTGACAGTGAAGCCCAGCTGTGAAGCAGGAGGAGCAGAGGATGCTGGAGACGCTAGAGTCCATTCGCCACCCCCTCAGCACAGGTAGGACTGGGCTGGAAGGATGGCATAACAAAGATAGACTACATTTAGCTGGATACTTTCCCTCAATCACTGCATTAGCTTTTCCTGATCCTATAGTTAAAAACAGCTATTTATTCTGTCACTACATGCTGGCAAAGATATATTGCACCAAGTCAGCGCCTACAATTATTATAGTACAGAAAACCTCTGCTGTAGCACGTTTAGTGCTGCGATTTATCAGGCATAGCTATTACATCCTGGCTCCCAACAAGGCTATACAATTCTGGCACCCAGGAAGACAGCAGGTGCTCTGAATTAAACCAGGGCCCAAAGACATTCCCTTCACCTTCCTCTGGCTTTCCCTAACAGCCTAGCAAGGATTGGGGGCTATCAGGAAGGAAAAGGGTTGCAGGAAAGCACTTTGCTTATCTGACACTATGTCTTAGTGTCACAAAATACCATGTGTAGAGTGGAAAGCATTGCTGTATTGTGAGGGAGGTGACAGGATCTCTAGAAATTAAAATTAGAATCCAAGTCAGTTATACAGTTCTTCAAGGTGCCAGAACCACAGTTTTTAATTATAGTGGATATTTCTTTGTGAAATGCTTATCCAATACTAACTGATAACCAAAAATATTGCACATCATAGTCCACCTGCCTATCCATCCATCAGAAAGCATACTGATACCACTGCTACTGATACCTCTACTGCTCCATTCATATACAGTCTCAGGGTTCTGAGCATATTTTTCATATCTTTGCTATATCATCAGTACCTTGTTCTATTATTACCAGCAAAATATCTTGCCAATGGTCTGCACTTAAGATTAATTTGAATTCATGTTTTCCGACAGAATGGTATTTAAAAAGACGTTTCTTATAGAATCCTCTCCAATTTTCTAACTTGTTTTTAGCAAACTGAAAATTTGACTCACTAAGCACGCAGAATTATTGTAGTGATTGAAAAAATAGAGAAGGAAATGCTAGAGAATAACTCACTGATCAGCAGAGAAGGAATTTTTTTAATAACTTCCTGAAAGCCTGCTAATCCAGAATCCTCTCTCTCACACTGTCACTGATTTTCAAAAGAAATTCAAGCCTGAATCTAAGAGACTTCCCTGATGATTTCTCTCGGAAAAAGAAACCACCATTTTTTTTTTAATGTGATTTTTCAGTAGAAAAAACACTGTCTAAATTACTTTGATCAGTCCTTTCCAACATGTTTCCAGCACAGAGTTGCCAGCAGCTACATGGAGTAATGTGGGTGTGTCTCGGCGGAGCTGCGGAGAGCACTGTTGCTAGCGATCATGCGCGTGTTCAAAACGCCAAAAGGCACACGGTGTCTGTCAAGTCTAAATGTAGGGGCAGAACCAAAGTTGGAGAACTTCTAAGTTCTATAAGAAGGCCCAGAGGCAGAGAGGACTACTTAGGAATAGCTGAGTTGGGATCAACACTCAGCCAAGTATGCGAGAGTGAGTAATAATGCAGAATATTTTGGGTCACTGCTGTCAAGGATATTTTCCCTAAGAGTTTTTTGGGGTACTTTGAGATACACAGATTTAACTTTATTCCCACCAGCTCCGTGCTAAAGGCATCTTTTTGAATCAGCTTTGGAAAGTCTTAAGTTTCCAGGCGTCCTGTTGGCAGGAAGCACATTGTCATCATATTGTGGAGCTGCTACTGACCACAGCTGCCTGATTACTTTGCCTTTGCAACATGGGTAGAGGTGGTTCATGGGATTTGGTGTGATTTATTTGTTTGGGTTTAATGCTCCAAGCTAAGAGGCTCATTTTTTTAGAAGGAATAAGTACAATAATCAGATTGTATGAGGGAGGATCAAAGAGAAAGGGAAATTAATACATTCTCAATAATAATAGTAATATTAATCACTAATGCAAAAGGAACATTTTGCTTCTGGCCATTGTTGTCGATGTACAGGACATCCACACTGAGTGGGTCTATTGACCTGATATTCCTGCTTACTGTGCAAATGGTATTAATGTTAGCAGGACTGTATTTAAGAGACAGCAGCCCTTAAGAGGCATCTGCTGATGGAGCTGCAGACACCACCAAAGATTCATGCTACTAACTAGGAGAGGGACTCAGACAGTGGAAATAATTTGCTTAAAAGCATGTTGATTTGGACATCACTAATCTCGGCATTGATCTTTGCCGGCATTAACTTTGCTGTTAATGCAAATAACCGAACACAAGGATGCCATTAATTGTATTGATATAATGGAAGGCATTGCCCTTGACTTCAAGGCCCCCCTCTTTGATTTAGTGCTTGCCAACAACTCAACATTTTTGTCTCCTCTCCCTTTTTCTTCTTGTCCAAAATGATGTTTCATTCCTTATTATGTCCCTGTTATGCTTGGAACATAGTGTCTCCACGTTCCACTCCTTTAAATGCTTCTTTCTTTCTGAAGGTCCTACATTCACCTTCCCTCCTTTCCCCAAGTGCAGCTCTCACTACTATAACAGGAAGAAAGCAAGAGTGCATATATATCCAGAGCACAACGGCAGCAACACACATGTAGAATTCAGGTTGTTCTCCCAGCATGGCAAATTCCCTCTGTGATTTCCTGGACCAAGAGGATTGTGAGTTCCAGGAGTAAAAGCTTAATGAGGAAAAGGCAACAAATATGACTTATCCATAGGGCTTTAGTGAGGATTTTAAACCAAAACAGTGCATTTTTCAACTGCCCATTTTACAAACAGAGTATTGGTAAGAGATTAAGGCAATGGAAGAGTTAAAAAAAAAAAAAAAAAAAGAAAGAGGCCTTGTTTCCTTTTTTCAGAAAGGGATTTAAGGATGCTGTATATGTAGCTTTGACAAAGGAAAGTTAGGGAAAATTGTTCCACTTTACTATTACCTATCAGAAGAAAAATTGTCTGATGGCAGAGGACATTTTAGTTTAGAATACGAAGACATCACAGAATATCACATTAGACAAACTAAGTCTAAAATTACAGCATGGTTTATTTTGATTGAGTCAACTCTCTGAATCTTAAAATCTTTAAATCAACTTTAATTTTCTGCAAGGCGTGTTCAAGATATGAAAAAAAAAAATTATATGTTAGGGAGAAAATTGTTTTCCCAACAGAAGTGTTAATTTAGACCAAAAACTTTACAAATATATATGAGAATCACTTTCTTGACCCAAAGACTTAGTGCCAAAAGGGAAGACACAGGAAGAGAAATACTGTTGCAGATCTATCATGGGCAGCCACAATTTTCATTGAAGAATAGAACAAGCATCAATTAACTTTGTATTTTTCTCAGCCATTATTAATTGTTTGATTTCCCGAGGGCACTATCATGGTAGAAACTGGTATTGAGTGGATCTGAAGAAGTAAGGGTATGGGGAAGATGTCATATGTGTAAGTGGCTTCCTGGATCAGGAGGCCTTCAGGCTGTGTTTTTCAACCAATCACCAGAGCTTCCTTTAAAACAGGGTTGCTGACTGTTTGAAATGCTGTCAACTTTGAGATAATCAGAGGCATAGCCTCTGGAAACTAGCACATTGTGGGACTGTAAAAGGAAGTCCCTGCAGGGGAAAGTAGAAATAGTGTACGTAGCAGCATTAAATTGGCATCTATTTGTCAAAAACATCGTTTGCCACCTCATTTCGCCAGCAAAAATATTCCATTGCAAAAAACCCAAACAAACAAAAAAAAACCCCAAAAAATAAAAACCAAAAAACAGAAACCCACACTCATCCTCCAGTTCCTCAATTAACATCTGAATTGTAATCAACAACTTAAGAGTCAAAGAATCTTTGAAGAGATGAGAAATCAAATGCTGTTTTTCAAGCTGAACATGAAAACACTGTGATGATAGCAGGATTATTTTGAAAATATATGGCCAATAGAAACCTTGGAGGGACTTGATCCATTCCAAATCCAAATCCCTTTTGGTCCCTTAATCCATAAAGCTTACTAGAGAAGTATGCTAGTGCTAAACAGTTGTGTTTAAGATTTGCAGCTGGATTTTCATGAACAGTTTTCTGTCATCATACATCTGTAAATTCATTTTCAATAATTACTTTGCACTTGCAAAGGGTTTTTCTCTGCATCATTTTTACAACTGATTTCTCTGCAAATCAGCTGTAAAAATGTTAATTTTGAATAACATTCCTGTAAATGGGACATTTGTTAGCTCTATCTTTACAAATTGGAAAACTAAAGGACAGAGGGTTAATTGATCCTAGTTTAAAAGAAAAATCTAAATTATTTTAATCAAAAGAACACATAAAGATGCAGACTGCACCAAAAGCCACTTACAGTCACAACCATAAAGAAAACAAAGAAAAGAGAATTGCTGTGTCTTTCACCCTAATTACAAGACAATAATTGTATGGACAGGTGGATTGTCACAAAAAAATACCATGAATAAAGGTTGTTTTGTCCTTTCCACTTCTTTCAACTGTATGGAATCCAAATGGGTCTTAATGTTTCCTGATTTAGTGAATGGGTCAGGAGTTTTCTGATAAAATGAGGAAATGGGTATGTGCTCTTGA
Organism: Cettia cetti; assembly: GCA_013401135.1. Taxonomy (NCBI): domain Eukaryota; kingdom Metazoa; phylum Chordata; class Aves; order Passeriformes; family Sylviidae; genus Cettia; species Cettia cetti. The sequence goes on along the minus strand of VZUI01062613.1, from coordinate 15,275 downwards.
TTTACACTTGATTTACTTCCATGTGGCTCATGCCACAGGTCCCATTTACCCTAAATTGTCATTCTGTAGTGTAGGCTATGAGGGATACAGTCTGGGATTCTCCTGCCCAGCAAACCAGCAGGATATTTGTATCATCTGCCTTTTCATTATCACATGGAATATAACATGGATCTGTCTGTCCTTTAAACTCAGAAGCAAGGCAAGCCACACAGAAGGCGCCAAATTTCATGCTCCTCCACTCCACCTCCACTTCAGCTCACTTCATGCTGGTTTAGCTCCACTTCAAAATCCAAGACCTAGGGACCCCAAATATGCCACCGATCAGTCAAATTTCAGTGGTTGCACAGTTCCTGAGGAGGAGGAACAAATGGACAGGAACACAAAGAGGCTGACTGCATAAATTCTGTTTCTTAAGAAACTAGACTAAAATTAGGTGTTTTAAAATCCAGATCAAGGGTTAATTTTGTTTGGAAGTAGATATCTGAATACTAACAGATATGGTTAGGACAGTAGCTGTTTCTGTTGGTGTTGTCAAAACCATGTTCTGACATACCAGATCCAGTTTGGGTAAGCCATTAGGGACTGTTACGTCATGAGATATGCTTTATGGCTATCTCCACTACTGCCATGCAACCTGCTAACAGTAACTTCTGGTTTCAGTCAATTACTTTATAATTCTGTTTTAAAATGTCATGTCTGATTTGAGCCAAACACTTGGCTTTTAGCCTCACCAAGAAATAAATGAAGACAGTGACATGAAATTGCAATATTAAAAGCAGAACCTGTGCCATCTATAGATGTATTCACAGTCCAGGGCTATATTTCTATACAAAACTTGGGGCATGGTTCCACAACAGATATCTCTCTACTCTAGAGTTCTCAGAAATGTCTCAATTTAAATGCTTGAGAAACTATCCATTGGCAAAATAATAGGTATCAAAACAAGAAAAAAATTTAAACCCTCAAAAATCCACACTGCTAAACCCCCCAGTCCTAAGGAGGAATGTCCCCAGAAATGGAGTTAATTTAAAGTTCATCCAAATAAGAATTTTTGTTTGCAGAGATGAGAAGAACAGTACCCTTTGCAGAACAGTAGTGAGGACAGGAGATGCTAACACAGAAGATTAGATATATTTGGTGGCTATAAATATAACCTCTTTCTGAAAGTACAGAAAAGAGTTGTCTCTTCTGGCACACATACCAGCTCTCAAAATGCCAGAGACACTACTTTTGATTTCTTTTTCTCATCTGTCCAGATGAAAGCTTTTACTCCGAGATGAATTTGCACAGAATTATGGAGAAGGTGAGCTTCTCAAGCACTATCCTGGAATATGCACATCATGCTGCAGGGTCAGAAGCTGCTGCAAATCCCAGTACAGCTGCCGCCTTACAGGGCTCCCACATATGTTCCTCACATCAATTCTCCCAACATTCCCCACTACGTCCTGACATGAATCATCTTTCACAGCAAGAAAAGAAGCTGAAATTCCCCGGAATTACCTGGATGTGCTGCTTTAAGATCTGGAGTTGCAGCTCTGAAAGTACCCTTCCTTTCACAAGGCCAAAGCTCCCCTTACTGGGTAATCCCTTAGAACCCCCATTAACTGTGCATTCATGACATTCACAAGCAGCCCAAATCACTACTGTGGTTTTGAAAAATCTACCTCCAGTGTTATTTCAAAGTGGTTGTTTGTCTCGTTGGGAACTTACAATGATAATAATGATAATAAGGATAGTAAAAATGACTGACACTTATATAGTACCTTTCATCCAGAAGGAACCCAATGTGTTTTGCAAACTGATTTGCAAACAATGGCACACCTAATATTAAACACCCCATCCCTACATTAATGCAAATATGAAGTGGCAAAAAGATGGGAAGTGCAAATATTGCAGCTTCAGGAGCAACATCCATGCATAGTGTACCTTGCCTATGAGGGTCAATCATTTACAACATCACCTGGAAAATGCTGCACAGCAAATAATGCTTCCAAAACTGAAAGAAAGGTGATCAGAACCTTGTGCATCTGGCCATGAAGGTAATTGGGTGGAAATTTTGCTCAGTCCCCTTCTTCAGGTGCTGATATGGAAAGCTGAGTTCTCTAATTTTCTATTTTTATTTGCTGCAATTGAGAGGGCAACATTAGATGTAGATGCCCAACAGTTAGATGTAATATAGCTAATGATGCTGCAATTGGACAAGGGAGGGAATGGAAAGAATCCTGCTGACTTCAGTGAATGCTGGATCGAACATTTGTTGAATAATCTGAACAGTAGCAAAATTCCACTCCCTACCTTTTCTTTACTTATTGTTATTCTGGGTCACTTTGTGTTTTTGCAAAGGGGAAAATACATTATTTTCTTTTTTTGCACTGTTTTTCTTCAAAATTGTGGGTAATGTCTTTTGGAACTAGATCTCACAGAACTAGTTTCATCTGCAAGGGGGTTTGCATCAATTTGGGCTGTGTTCCTCTGTTGATAGAACATATCAACCCAATGTTAATGGTGCAAATGGTGCTGTTTTCAATGCACAATTAACTAAGTCAACACCGTGATGAATAAAAATTAAAGCTGGCATCAGGGAAGACCCCATAGAAGTTGAAATCAGTTGTTCAGGTGCTATGACTCTGAAAACTTTCTTCTCTTTCAACAGACACTTTTTGTCCCCCAGGTAAGGTCAAATTACCTGCATCAAAAGACTGAAATAGAAGAGTGAAGGAGAGGAATCTCTGTGAGTGAATGGATTAACAAAATCAACAGCTCTAACCTTTTTGACTCCAACCACCTGTGAGTTGCTTTTTCGGACCATCTGGACAGATAAGAATTTTTAATTTTCCTTTTTTTTTTTTTTCTTTTTTTTCTATTGGAAGATGACCTGTTTAGGAGAGTGAAAGTGCACACCAAAACACAATAGAAATTGACTATATGCACAGGGCAAACACCCACTAACTCATTGCTACAGCCTGTTAAAAGCAAATCTTAAAACTAAATCATTTGTTAGGGCAGTCATTTCTCACATATTGGAAAGTAGATTCTGACCATGCAGATAATTTAGTGGTTCTGGCAGGAGTTTGGCATTCGTCTGGACCTGTCTGTCTGAGCTTCTGGCATAACTTTAACTGCAGGATAAATCTCTCAGCAGAATGGGGAAATATAAGTACAATTTTATCAATCGAGCTCCTTAAGGCTTTTCTTTCTCTGTTTTGAGAGGATATTTTCTGCCAGCTCTGTTTATCTTCACACTGAGATGGCACCCAGAGAAAAAAAAAGGAAAAAAAAAAGCACCAGCATTATATAGAATATAAATGATTTACTTCGAGAAGAACTTCAACCTGTGTTTGCCTCAACATCCATATCAGCCTAGAAGGGCTCAAATTCCTTCCCCTGTAGCTGTTGCTGTCAAGTCAGGTGGTAGACTGGCTTTCCAAAAATATTGAAATTACCCTGGGGGTGAATTGAGCTGATCATTTTTGCGCCATGAAGGCTTTCACTCCACATCAAGTGAGACTCTTGCTCAGCTCTGGGAAAATAACAGTTAATAGTGTCATGTTGGAATTTCTTATTAACAGGCCAGCAAAACAGCTAGGTTGACAGCACTATTAAATATGACAAAGTCTTCTTCAAAGCACTGACTGTTTGACTGGTGAGGAAAAAAAAAAAGTCATGGCATGATTTATATCCAGGTGTACAAGTCACAGACAATCCTCTACATCTTGTGTCCACAGAATGATCGCTCATTTATAGTCAGCAGTGTCCTCACAAAGCTCATCACCGACAGCTCATCTTGACTCTGAAAACTTGTGTGTCACACTGCACATTTCCTGGACAAACCCACCCCTTATGGCTCCCAACCCATAGGGGGGTTTCCTCCAAAATAAAAGTGTTTGTAATTGATTCTTACACCAGATAGCTGTTCGTTCTGGGTGAAAATATTTTACCTGCAGTGGATGACTGCACTGTTTGGGGCGAAGATTTTGTAGCTAGATTGATCAGGTTGGAGGGTATCTCAATCCAGAAGACCACTTTCAATTGGAATTGAAGAGCTTATTTAAAAAGATTTTATGTATATACCTGGGAGTTTTTGAGACACACAAGAAAAATGCATTAGGATTAGATTAGATGAGATTAGATTAAAAAAGCACAGACATAGGGGACCAGATCAACAGTCAGTTCAATAGCCTGTCTCAGACAGTGGTCAATACCATCTGCTTCCCTGCAACAGGCAGGGCACCCTTCAATGGGAAGCTATGAGGATAACATACTCATAAGGACGATGTCTTCCTAAACCCCATTAATTAGAAGTTGGTTTAGGCATTGAAGCAAGAAAGAGTTTATCCACTCTGAAGCTCTGGGTTTGTTTTTTGTTTCAATACTCACAATACTAAATCTGGATGTTCTTGCTACCTAATATAAGTCTAATCCCATTCTCCCCCTTCCCCTCCTCCTCCTAAACTGTCAAAGTTTTGGTCTCAAACAGTAGTTTGTTTGTGTTTTGTTTTTTTTTTAACTGAATTGAAGATTTTGCTTGGACAGAACTGAGAAACTTGTCTAATAGCTCACAGAAGCTCCTCCCATCTTAGAACAAACAAGGAAGAAGAATTACTTCAGGAGAATTACTGAAAACAGAGATGAACAATTTTTTGTTATCTGGCTGTGATCATTAAAGCAGTGTGAAAAACGCTCTTCTATGTATTTTCTCTTTCCACTCTTAGCACCCATTTCCTTTATGAAACAAGTATAGTAACTCAACCATCTTGGAAGAGATCCAGGGGACATGTTTAGTATTCTGGATTTCAGACATTTTAAGTGCATGTTTTTTGGCTGGTCCACTATCTTTACACCCTATTTGAATAATACAAGGTTTTATTGAGAGGAAGAAGAGGTGTTATCCAAGAGAAAAAGGAGATACATCAGCTCTGACTCATTCCACTGTCTCATTTTACTGGATGAGTTGCATAAGGTCAAGAATACAACCACAGGACTCAGAGGGAGAGAATATTTGTAGAATTTCTCCACATGAAGCTTCAAAAAAGTTTAAAAACACAACAAAATATTTTTTAAACAATATTGTATAACTGCTGAAGAGTTGAGGTCTGGTTATTTTGGCTGATGTTTCCTGTTTGCATTTCACAGAACAAAGTTCTGTGAAAGTGTTTGAGAAGGTTTTAGAATTGATCTGGGGACCCCTAAAGAAATAGTGTGAGGTAGTGTCCTTTGAGGCAATACTTTTTTGGTTGGCTTGCTTTGTTATTGTGGTATGTCCTTTCTCTTATGCAACTGTTAATTCGGTCACCTGTAAAACCTTATAAACAATAATTTGCCTCCTAAAGAAAATAGTTCTGGGATTTTTTTTGCCTTGCAGACTTTTTACAGAAGAACCCACATATTTTGGCAAAGGTTTGTCCCAATGAGCTAAAGGTAGTTGCCAGAGGTCTACTTTCTCCTCTCTGAGTAGTGATTCCCAGGTGGACTTCATATCTGACAGTGAATTGCCCCTTTTAAAGCAGAAGAGATAAGCAATGCAACTTTAAGAGGTAAGCTTACAGAGATAAATAAGAGTATGAATAATTTGAATTTCCACCTGGTGTTGTTCTGACATTCTTAAATAAAAAATTACATCTTTCAAATGAAATACCTTATTTTAAAAATGTACTTGTAGAAATGTACTTGTAAAAAAGAACTTTTTTTTCCTAGTGGAAGGGGAATACAGTTTGAGCAGAAGAAGATTCTGTATTTGACTGCTAAGCTCCAACTTTGAAAGGCAAGTCTTCCCATCCTGCCTTTTAATCATGAGGAGGCAGACAAGATTCAACAGTTCAGATCCAGAGTGGTATAGAGGTCCTGGGAGGTACCTGAAAATCTATACCCAGAAAGTATCTGAAGAAAATGTCTCTGCTTATCTATGCATGTATATGTGGGATTTTGTTTTATTTTTTTAACAAGATATATTGTCTAACTGGGAGCATTTTATTAAAGAGAAAAGTCTGAGTAAAGCGAGCAAACTATTCACTGCCAAAATTTACCCAGAAGTACCTATGTAATTGAATTTGGCCAGCACTAGCAAGATATTTGATTTTCTATAATTGGATTGGCTAATGGGGGGAAGAGGGTGGGGAGAGGGAGGAACTGGAAAGTTATCTATCTCCCTTGACAAAATGATCCAGTGAGCTGGGAAATTTCTCTGCCCTCAGGGAAAGAAGGGGCAGAAAAAAACAAGAAAACAAAGCAAAGTGATAGACTGAAGCAAGAAGTAGAGCTGGAAAACAGGGGTTAGTCCATGGCTCTGCTACAGACTCCTGAGATGCTTGTGGGCAAGTCATTTAATCTTCCCGTGCCTGTCTTATTTCATATTTTGAGTTCTTTAGGTTGCAAGTGCCTCATGTGCTACATAACATAGCAAAAAGTCTGACTGAATAGCCCAAAGGCAGTAAGTGAATGAGGATGCAGAAAAGAGTTTTTGAAGGGCTATCACGTGCCCAGCATACATCTGTTTCTACTACATCATTGCAGACACACTGAGTTACAGATCTTGGGTGATTTATTCTGGGCATTCAGCAATCCTGGACATACCTGGAGTGTGCAGCTCTGTTCTGTGGGTGTGTTTCTGGCATGAAGTGTCCTGAGGTTTCCTTTCAGCTTATTTCCTGTGGTGATGGATGCCATGCTCCATCAGTAATGATAGTAAATATTTTTGAGGAATAAGACCATTTCTGCTGGATCAATAGGTCCATCCAGCTAAAGTTCCTCTCATCAGAGATGGAACATAGGGCAAAAGTAAGCAAGAAAGATTGTATTTATCCTACATAATCACCTAAACTCCAACCATTTTCAGCTCAGATTGTTCTTGAGATGCAGCCTGTGTGTAGTCAGCAACCTCCATTGCATTCTTATATTCATCCTGCTGGACCCATGATAAACAGGGAAAACAAGGCAACTTCACCTTATCACACAGCTGTGTGACTGCCAAAATGAGACTTTTAATAATATGGAGCCAAAACTTGTCACCACAGCAAAATCAGATGGGATGGGAGCAAAATTTAACCATGAGGAGACAGAGACAGACATTTTACCTAAACCCTCCCACCTGAGTACACAAGTAATACTTTTACACTGGCATTATGAATATATTAAATTTGGCTGTATTGTGACACTTTTGATAACAATATCTAGAAATACTCTATTGCCATCCTTATTCTTCATTAAAAATGCAACATTTTCATTTTAAGGGGTTTTAAAATGTCTAATCAATCTTCTTTAAAACATGAGATAGATTTAAAGCCAAGAGAGTATAAAATCTTTGGTTCTTGGACACAACTGTAGATTGAAATGATTGCTAGAGTCCTTTTTAGTAAGTAGAGCTAGGTTTTCCAAAAAAAATTAAGTTAATATGATCAAGTTGTGTGTGTGTTAACCTATGACTCTTTCCTGATTACATTATTGCATGATTCAGCTGAACAGAATAAATTCTATTTTGCAGATAGATGAGCTATTACACTGAGGATTGTAAAACTTTTTGAAATTAAAATAGATGGAGGAGGAAGAAAGAAGAACACATACCTAAATCTTTCTTTAAGATTTAATGACAGTCTTCTTCTAAGAACAACCTGTTGTGAGGGCTGTTTTTATAGCCTTGCAAAAATGCATCCTGGGTTACCCTCCGTACACCAAGCCTTGCTGCCTGCACTTTGTAGGAAATTGTCCCCTCCAGTATCAATATACATGAAGTCAACTTCTTTAATCAGTTTAAAAGTGTTTTGAAAATGTATTTTGTGGGTGTGTCACTAGCTGAATCTTTTATTTATGGCCTTATACTTGGATGGCCATTTGAATTTTTCTTGTGAGTCCATATTTTATTATGCATTTTATTTGTTTTTTATTGAAGGCTTTCTGAAGCACTAAGAAAGATCCTGGGCAAGTGATTGAATAAAAGCAAACTCATTTCAAAACCCCTCCCTGATTTGTCATCCTCTTCCCACTGCAGATATGTGCACACCTAGATTTCTGCCCTCTATTTCATAGTGTACACTACTACATTATTTTCATCTTCTATGAAAACCTAGCAATATCTGTTATTTCTAAGAATAACCAGCCATCACAATGCTAATAGATGTTACAGGAACTGTAGCAAAATTATTTTTTTTTAATTGAACCTGAAGAAACATAGGAGCTGCCTTATTTTCCTGAAAGTTTGGGATTATTTTTCCCATCAGGTTTCTCTCCATGAAAGAAATTTAATAAAAATAAAGTAAAGCTAACTTAAAGAATTTTTAGAAACTTTCCAATTACAGAGGAGATAATATTTAGATCATGCTTTCTCCCTTTTTTGAAAAGGAATCCTTAATAAAATTACCAAAATTTTGAGGGGAAAAAATACACTTTTCTTGAAAAGGGAGTGGAAGAACAGTATGTTCTGTTTCTGATTTGCTTTGTATTTTCTTCTGCTGTTTCACATATACTAGCAATTCTTCAAAATGGGCTGTTCCACAGACAGATGAAGTTACAGTGTCCAAGTCCATAAAGATACTTCCCACTCAGACATCTGTCCCACTCTCACTTTCCTTTGGAAACTGATGAAAGACAAAATCTTAAAGGAAGCCAGTGATATGTTCCAGGGCTTTTTACTCCTGGCTGACCAAGCTACAGGAATAAAATGCTATTCTGGGTTCCAAATGCCATCAGCTTTGAATAGATCATCTGCTGATAGAGTTACACAAAAATACAGGAAGAAAAATAAAAGACAGAGATGCCAAGGAGAATTTTTGTAAATGAAAAGCATATTTTGTAAATGAAAAGCATATTAGGTTGTAACCACCTGGGAAATAAAGAAAGCCCTTTTATTTAGGATCTTGAATACTCACTCAGACAGATGTAGAGGAAATATATAATAGAAAAAAATTGGCAAAATAGCATCCTACATCATCTGATCCATCCTCCCAGCGATTTTTTTTTTTTTTACAGGAATGTTGCGATTGTAGGTATCTCCTGAATATGGCTGTCCACAGCCATGTTATTGGATATTTACACACTATGAGCCTAACCACATAAATCTGCCTTTATTCCAAATAATCCCACTTAGAGAGCCCTTTATTTTTATATTTTACTTAAATGACTACATCAACATCCTTTACCATAATAACCTATGTTATGTATATCCAGCTCATAAAAAACTAACTTTATAGGAACACCTTCTGCAGGTTCTTCTACCCACATTTCATGGGTCTATAGCACCAATGGCATGGCATACATGTTTTCAATGGTTTTACAGCAGTGATCTTATAAATTGCACAACTTCACGATGAAGAGCAGAACAGGTGATTAACTGCATTAACCAAACACCTTTGACCAGGTCAGCTGCACTCTGTGCACTGAATTATCACACCTGTGTCAGACAAACAAGCCTAAGATTTCAAGAAAACAGTAGAAATGCTGACAGATCTATCCCCAAAATGCTCAAATACCAACATTTTCTTCAGGACTCACAACTAAGAGTCATTTATATACTGAAAACAGGCAGACAAACTCTTATCTAATTAACATCACATGGTCCAGCTGGACACAGATCGATCTACAGTTTATGTTTTCTTTTTTTATTACTATTTTTTAACATGGGGAAAAAAATCTAAGCTTTAAAGACTGAACACCTGTAAAGTTGTGATATATTCTTTGTACAAAAATAAGTCTTTCAATCTGACTGAGATAAAAGTCTTGTAAGAACATATTTCTCCTAAGCCTTTTGCATAACACTTAGGTCAGGAGGAGCTTTTCATCATGCTACTACTTAAAGCCATGAATAAGATAGCTGCAGATTAAATATTCTTTGGAGAAAGCATCCTTGAACTGGCAGGGGGTGGGGACTTGAATGCTAAACTGATGATCATGCTGACACCACACAATATGATTGATATCCTTACAAGATGAGGGCAAGCTCAAACAAAACATCTCCATCCCATTTTGGTGAAGCATAAGCCAGAGTAGTATCTAGGAAATGTCTGCATGCTTGGTTTTTTTCACATATGAACGCAACTGCACCTTCACTAATTTCCTGGCATGCGGGAATCTTTGACACCACAGATACCACTTCTCTGTAATGAATGCTGCTCAGGAGTAGGAGATAATATTTTGGGTTTGGTACCTCAGGAACATTTCTCCTCCAGGAGGATGGAGTGAGTCTAAGTTTGTCCGGCCAGATGTAGTCACTGAACACAGATTACTTCATCTGAGTGAGTCACATTTGATATTCTCTATAATCAACAAAGAGAAATGTGTGCTTTTGGGACACAATCAATTTGACTGAATGTAGACTTCAACATTAGGATGAGAGGAATCACATAATAAAAGAGTGTATTTCTCTCTACCGACCACAACAGAAGACCAGGCTGATTAGCTCAAGTGTAGGTAAAAAAAAAAATAAATCTCTGTACCTAGAGATGATGTATAGCATGCGTGTACAGACAGACAGTAATGGGAATTCTAGTAAGAAAAGGTGGGACAAGGGAGTAATTAAATAAAATCTCATCTTTTCTTATTCAAAATTTAAATATAGAATATGGCAAAGTGACTGAACAAGAATTAACTGACAGAGTTAATGAGATAGGGGGGAAAACACTTGAAACAGAACGAGCGCTAGGCTTGGTGTATCAGGATTCCTGTGTGTACCTTGCAAATTTACAATGTCAAATTCACATAATTTGAAGGAGATGGCAGGCATTATCCTAGGGAAAAAAAAAAAAAAAAAGAAAAAGCAGCCCATTTCTAATTTGCATATGCATATTTATTTATCTGATATAGCATCAAATTCTGCCGTTCTCTGAGTGGCACCTTTGCATCTTACACATTTTTCCCATTTGCACAATTAGTGCTGGCAGATAAATATGCTGGCTGGTGAAGCATTCCCTTCTATACTTTCCCCTGCCAACAGCACAGTCCTCAGATATTTTGCTGAAATGCAAAACAGGAGCGTATCACTGATAGGTTACCCTGCAAATTTGTTGTGAAACTTCTCTGTGCTGATGGAGGATGGAGACACCTCTAAAGTGTATTCGCCAACAAGGTGAATTATTATTGGAAAACTTGGAATAGGTATACCAGGAAAGTGACAGAGTGACCATCCCAGAAGTGTTCAAAAAATGAGCAGACATGGAACTTCATTATATGGTTTAGAGGGAATAGTGATACTTGGTCAGAGGTTGGACTTTATAGTCTTCAGGGGCGTATTTAAACCTAAATAGTTCTGTGATTCTATTTAGACTCTAACCTGCACTGGCTACAAGAGATGTGTGAGATCCAACAAACACAGATGAGATGAGCACATGGTGTGGATAGTGGTTAGGGCTGCAAAGTGTTTATGTCCTAAAACATCAACACCCCTACTCAATAGTCCAGAAATCAGAATTCATTAGTTTGGCTTTCAGCCTTGACGGTTTTTTTCTTAATTTCCTTGAAAAATTTGTATTTCTTAATAGCTTTCTTCATTCACTGCTATAGCAGTTGGGTGCTGTGTTATAGGTTGCAGGCGTAATGGTCATAAGTTGTTCCTTATTGCTCATTTCTAGAAGACTCAAACAAAAAAACCACATTTCCTCATACAAGACAAGTTTTCTCCTGTATTACTCTTTGTCCCACTGCAGAGCATGCCCGGAAGAACAAATAAAGGAAGAATTAACTAATGGAGATATCATCTGTAGGGGCCAAAAGTACCCCAAGTCTTTTTCTCCTGGGCCACATAGACCTCTCCAGAACAAGGGAGGGATTTTCAATTAGACATCAAATTAATAAGACACTTCTGATGCTCCTTTCCTGCAGGAAGACATTAGTAATTTGTTTGTTCCAAAGGTGCTACTCATATTCACACAAAATGGCATTTAAATGTTAATCGAGTCAGGGGATGGGGAGTGCTTGCCAATCACTACGCAACTTAAGGTCAAGGTTTTTGTCTTAAAGGAGGACTCAATGTTAATTTTAAATTTAAAATTCTTGACAGATAGCAGGTTTTCAAATGCCTGCTACAATCTGGCTTGTTTGATTCATTTTAATGAGTAAGTAACTCCTAGCAAAATGAAGGTTCTCCCATGTCTTCAAGGAAATGGAAGGGCAAAGAGGCACAGTGGACTAATCCTGCAACCACTACAGGGAACAGGAAGCAAAACCAATTTAGACTCCCATTCATCTCCTTGCTTCCCACATAGAGACCAAAAAGAGTAATTTACATTCCTAGGAACACTAGGCAATTATTGGAGGTTTCAGTTTAAAAGGAAGAAAAAAAGTTGTCAGGATTAAAATCAGCTTTGACTCTGTGCTGGAGAAGCATTTTATGCCCATGTGTGTGAACATGTTTGGTTTTGTTATTTCTGCGCTTTTCTTTTTCTTTGATAGCTTTGGATTTTTTGGTTGTGTTTTATTTTTTTGACTTTTAGAATGCAATGGTCTAGTAGTATAAGGAACCTATGATCTCTTCCTTCCTTTTTTTTCCCCAGTGTGCCAGTCCCAGAAAAGAGCCAGAGAATTTAGCTGTATTTACCCCTGGCTGCTGCAAGCTGGGTTGAGGACTGACATCTTCTCAGGCAGTTCTTCCCACCACTGCACAGGTGCATAGCAGGCTGACCCACCTCCCAGGCAGCCTTGCAGGTGGTAATGGATTCAGATTGCCACTAACTCAAGCTTGTGACCTCAGTCATGTAGGAAGGTATAAAGACTACTTCTGGTTAGAGATTGGAATAGAATGAGAAGGGCTGTCAGTGATCAGTGCAATCACAGAGATAACAAAAGCTGAGCAGTTGAGCAACCTAGTGCAGTAGTAGTAACAACCCTGCCCATGGAATGACATGATATTTAAAGTCCTTTCCAACTCATACCATTCTACAATTGTGCGCTTATAGAAAGGGTGTGAAATTAAACTGTGTTCAGGAGACAAATAGTCTTTTTAGGGTACAGTGCCTGCAGTGGTAGATGAAGGAGGGCATGGGAATCTCATAAGTGAAAGAGGCTGTACAAATGTCACACCATTTCTCTTTGTTGATGACTTCTTCCATACATCTAAACCATGGGCTGTGAACTGAAATGAAGTTAGCTGAAATGAAATTAAATCAACTGTTGATAGTAATACTGTGAAAGAATTTATTTTGATGTCTTCCTACATCAATGAAGCTGTGTTATGTCCTTCCCTGTGTTTAAATTGGAGACCCATGTCTGCCCCACTAGGATGTGTGTTGCTGGTGTGCATGTATAAATGATAAAAACTCATGGTATTGGATGCTTGGCACTGTCTGAACCTTTCTGGACCAGTCTCTCCCTATTTTATTGCCCTGCCTCTCCCCCCACCCCAGTCCTCTTATAAATTAGAGGAATAGCATTTCTATGGCTAACCAGAACACTTAATGATGTGAAGATGTTCAGATGCCCAGCAACAAAACTGTTGTTTTAGGCAGAAGGTATTTGAAGAATGAAGACATTTGACTGCTTTTCCACCATTTGACTTCATCAATAATGGGGATAGATGGTGAGATTTAGGCCGTTCCATGGAGAGCGATCCAGACCAGGATCCTAGCAATCTCCAGGAATATCAGACTCCTCTGTAAAATGGAATTAATCTGGACATTAAAATTGTACAGTGCTGGAGCTGCAAATTATAAAAATGCATAATCCTTGATAAAGAGGCCTTTGAACTGTCATCTTGTTCTCTACTTGTTTAGATAACACTTCACAACCCCATAACACACATCTTGTTTATATGCCAGCACCATAGGCACATGTTCCTTCTGTAGTTACATGAGAAAACCTGCTTTCTCTCACAGCTGGCATGCAACTCTATTGAATTTTTGATGAGAATCTCCCAGGATTTCTAAAATATGAAGGTCATGAAAGTGGTAAATCCCCATAAACTAACCGAAATCAAGCACACAGAGTCAGAAGTAATCCCCACAAAAAGAAACATCCATTTTACAAAGTCACATAGTCCAACCTTCAACCTAATGCAAAACTGTACCCACAAAATATAATGCTGTTATTTCAAAACAACCAAAATTCTTGAAGTTCCAGCTTTGATAATCCCTGCTCTGTGATGGTGCTTAGTGAGAACTTTCTATAAATATATAGTCCCCATCTATTGGCTTTTATCTAGTTATTTATTTAATTGCTATTTGTTTTATTTTCCCTTCCTTTGCAGTACACTCCAACTTTTTGTGCAATTTTACCTTCTCATACTAGTTCTTTCTTTTTGTAGTTACTTAAGTTCTTAATGTTTGTTCATAGAATGTGTAAGTTCAAAACCACAAAAATAAATTCCTGGTCCTAAACATTTTCATTTATAGATGGCAGGTCACTTACTTCTTCTGCAGAGTAAATACCAGTAAGATGGTAGGATATAGAAATATGGCACTAGTAAGTGTCACCATTTCTATCTGTTCTTCATTTCTCATTTAAGGAAACTAAAGGAATATCCCAGGAGGCCAAACTGACAAATAATGATATAAACCTCATTGTTTAAGGCAGTAGTAGAACAACTGCTTTGAATAAAATGAGATCACTCTGTGATTTTTCATTCCAAGGAAAAGGAAATATATAGGCTCCATCAGATTTGGTTAGTTGCAGAAGCAGTTAAATCATGTCAAGCTCTTAATGTAATTTGAAACCTAACCACTGTGAGTTACCTACAAGAATTTCTAATCAGCACCTTCCCCAGATAAGTGTTCACATCATATTCATGTCTTTGAATAAAACTAGGTTAAGACTAGAACTAGACTGGAAGTCCGGACAACAAAGTTCCCTTCCAGCTGGTCACTCACCAACTGTAATCTTGGGAAACAAATTTCTCCTACCTTTTTCATTTATTCCCTATCTTAATCCTGGTTATATTTACTTGTAATTGCACCATTTTTCAGTGGGGATTGTACTTGAACAAATGCACACACAGCACTGGGCAAAGTGGGATCTTCATCGTGATGGTGACCACTGGATGCCACTGAGATCAATAGTGACAGCCAAAGAAACTCTCCTGCCTCCCTCATTCCATCTTCTCCTCTGTCAGAAACAAACAAACTGAAGCGTTCCTTCCCTCAGCCCTCCTGGCCGGGCCGCTAGCTCATATTCTGGGGGGCTTTGGGCAAGGAACACTTCAAGATAGGGAAAAGAGACCCAAAAGAGGCTCCTTACCTCAGGATGTTCCAATGCTTTATTCTTGAAGGGTTCCCAGGGGCAAAAAGAGTGAACCAGGAAGAGTATGGGTTTTTCTAGGTTCTGTGTCCCAGGACAGATAAGCTGGCACTGAGCCAATTGGCCAG